>JAVTVY010010394.1:0-42857 GCA_036873755.1 Hanleya hanleyi | reverse complement strand
TTTCAATCAGACCACAAATTGTATCTTGCACAACTAGACCCCAAGGGGAACCTCTGTACCAAATTTGAGAAAGATCCATGCAGCACTTCCTGAGAAATCGAGATAACAATGTTTCATCTCGAAATCCAAGATGGCCGCCTGGTGGCCATATTGGATGTTCGAATCAGAGCAGAAAAGGCATCTTGCACAACTAGACCCCAAGGTGAACCTGTGTGCCAAATTTGAGAAGATCCACAAAGTAGTTCCTGAGAAATTGCAATAACAATGTTTCATGGGGAAATCCAAGATGGCCGCCTGGTGGCCATATTGGATTTGTGAATCAGACCACAACAGGTATCTTGCACAACTAGACCCCAAAGGGAACCTGTGTACCAAATTTGAGAAAGATCTATGCAGTAGTTCCTGAGAAATCGCGATAACAATGTTTTAATGGCAAATTCAAGATGGCCGCCATGGCGGCCATATTTAAAATCGTATCGACACGGCATGAACAAATCCTGGTGTACTCATTGGGGGGAACATGCATGCCAAGTTTCAGCTTAATCGGCCAAGCGGTTTCAGAGAAGAAGATGTTTACGCACGACGGACGACGGACGACGCACGACGGACGACGGACAGTCAGGCCATGACATAAGCCCATCGGGCCTTCGGCCCAGATGAGCTAAAAATCCATCTATCAGTCTATGATAAACACAGGCAACCCAAGTTTAGGAATCGATCAGTATTGTGATTTTATGGTAGATAAATCCTCGAAAGATTATGGTTTATTCTGCGGACTTGTCCAAACAGTGCCGAGGAATCTTCACCTGAACTGTTTACCAAAGAATACTTCAACGGTTTCATTTCAAGGTTGGAGTTCAAGGATGAGAGTTGCTTTAAGTGTTATTCAATCAGTGTACAATTCAGCTAATTAGAGCTTGTGAACACTCAAGCGTCACTTGAATGAAGATATTGTGTATTTATTTGTGCTTCTCAAATAAACACGCCCATTTTGACAATACCAAGTGGGGAAGCAAATCGGACAGCAACAGAGTATTCTCCCCTTACTTTTTGTCCTCCGCCACGAAGTGGTGGGAGGACTTGGAAATGCTAGCCATCCGTCCGTCCGTCCTTCCGTCCGTCCCACATCTTGTGAACGCGATATCTTGAGAACAATTCGACCAATCGACTTCAAACTTGAGAAGGTGCTTCACATCAGTTAGACGGCCATTGGTATTGATTTTCACTGAGGTATGTAATCCAAGATGGCCGCCATCGACCATATTGGATTCTGTCCGTCCCACATCTTGTGAACGCGATACCTCGAGAACAATTCTACCAATCGACTTCAAACTTGGGAAGGTTCTTCACATCAGTCAGATGGCCATTGGTATTGATTTTCACTGAGGTACGTAATCCAAGATGGCTGCCATTGACATATTGGATTCTGTCCGTCCCACATCTTGTGAACGCGATATCTCGAGAACAATTGAACCAATCGACTTCAAACTTGAGAAGGTGCTCCACATCAGTTAGACGGCCATTGGTATTGATTTTCACCGAGGTGCGTAATCCAAGATGGCTGCCATTGACCATATTGGATTCCATCCATCCCAGATCTTGTGAATGCGATATCTCGGGAACAATTGAACCAATCAACTTCAAACTTGGGAAGGTTCTTCACGTTAGTCAGATGGCCATTGGTATTGATTTTCACTGAGGTACGTAATCCAAGATGGCTGCCATTGACCATATTGGATTCTGTCCGTCACACATTTTGTGAACGCGATATCTCGAGAACAATTCGACCAATTGACTTCAACTTGAGAATGGGGCTTCGCATCAGTTCGACGGCAATTGGTAATGATTTTCACTGAGGTACGTAATCCAAGATGGCTGCCATGGACCATATTGTATTCACTCCGTCCCACATCTTGCGAACGCGACATCTCGAGAACAAATCAACCAATCAACTTCAAACTTGGGAAGGTTTTTCACATCAGTTAGACAGCCATTGGTATTGATTTTCACTGAGGTACATAATCCAAAATGGCTGCCATTGACCGTATTGGATTCTGTCCTTCCCACATCTTGTGAACGCGATATCTCGAGAACAGTTCGACCCTTTGACTTCAAACTTGAGGAGGTGCTTCACATCAGTTAGACAGCCATTGGTATTGATTTTCGCTGAGGTAGTATGTAATTCAAGATGGTTGCCATTGACCATCTTGGATTTCGTCCATCCTGCATCTTGTGAACATGATATTTTAAAAACGACTCAACCAATCGACTTCAAACTTGAGAAGGTGCTTCACATCAGTTAGTATAGTAGAGGTAGTATGTAATCCAAGATGGCTGCCATTGACCATCTTGGATTTCACTCACCCATATTGTACCCATCTGTGTTGTGATATCTTGATCTATTCCACCCATCGATTTATAAACCTCACCATCCACAAATCCATATACAACTACAGACTTACATTCCAGTGTTACACTACCCATTACTGCTTCCCAAACCTCCTCAAATTGTCTTAACAATTCCAGATAAACGTCTCTTTCCACATACACATATCCACTTCCAAGTTATATTTAAGGAGATATTGAAAGCGTATATGCTGTATGCTCTCAAACAGGCTACTTGGCGGAGGACCTGCTAGCTACTCAGCTTGTCTCCTTTGTTATAAAATCTTTTTTATAAAATGATGGAAACCACCAAATTCACGATATTCAACTCATCTATTTCAGTGGACCTTCCATTCTTAGAAATATGGTTCAAATTGACGGACATCTTTGCCAGATGTTTACAGTTCAGTACATTGCATTTTCATCTAAAACTCGGATGCTTTCTTTTTGTCTGTGTATAATCTGCAGGGCACACTCAAGTAAAAATAAAAGGATAAAAAAGTGTGTCTTATACATGCAAGCCTGAAAATCAGAATGAGACGGCCCCTTTTCATGTACAAATTTCTTGGGTTAAGAGGTCATGGTATGTACCATATTATGATGGGGGTGATGGGTTATTTTCTTTTTTGTGGGGTAAGTGTTCAGGGTGTTTCAGAATACAGGCCATGATGAGGGTGAAAATCACTTAATATTATGGGTGATCCCATCATGGTTACCATTGAGTATATGCTGAAAGTTCTATGGATGTTGAGTGAAATTATCAAGTGCCTTCAGCCCTTCCATACCATTTTATCTGAAACAGCCCAGCTCTTTTACTAGGCAATGGATGAGGATTTGCCAGCCTGGCAATTTATCAGCCTCTGGTTACCGCTTCACTGAATTTTTTTTTCTTTTGTATGATTAACAGATCTCTATCAGTCTTTTATCAATGCGAACCGTTCGGACGACCCAATGCGCAGGATGCTCAGCTTGAAGCGCCTCATCCATGAGCTGCCAGAGTGTCACTTCGAAACTTTTCGCCATCTGGCAGGACATCTGAAAAATGTGGCGGTGAATGAGGAGTACAACAAAATGGACTCTCGTAACCTGGCTATCGTGTTCGGCCCCACACTGATCAGGCGAAAAGAAGAGGACATGGCTACGTTGGTTAAGGACATGTCTGATCAGTGTCGTATCGTGGAGAGCATATTGGTTAACGTAAGTACAACAAATAACACAATTTTTGTCCCACACCCAACACCCTGAAGTCACTCAAGAGTGACTAGAATTTGGGTCTATCTGCTCATATGTTAGTCACACTTCTAGTCTCCTGCCAATACAATTACAATGATTTAACACATTCTTTCCAAATTTGGTATGGTGATACAAGATGTCGCTGGAGATCTGCCGTTAGGTGACACCACCTGGAGGCCAACTTGAATGTTCATATCCAGAAAAGAAAACTATTCTTGTGACTACATGTACATGTATGGCTGTTAGTTAATTATGGAAGGCCAAGAATAAATGTATAACCCCCAACAAAATATTATTACTTTTATTACCTGTTTCATATTGTTATTGTTTAAGTTCGCTCGAAGGTGAATGCCAATGACTCACCAATTTTCTTGTTTTTGTCTCTTTTTCTTGTTGTTTGCCAAGGAAATCATATAATTATGCCCATCGGTGATTGATCTGGGTTGTCGCCGTGCACACTTGGGCCCTGGTAATAAAGTAAAGACCTCAGCTCCTCAAACCGCTTGTCGTAAGTGGTGACAACTGGGTTACCCTTGGGTTCCCAGTTGTGAAAAGAAATAGGACCCTATCCGTGAGATTGCTGGTGTGAAGAGATATAGAACCCAAATGTTATGATATGACAGAAAGATTGTTGAAAATAATGTTGAATCATACCCACTCACATTAAATCGTGAGAAGAGTACATCACGGATCTGGAGTTGCATATCTGCGTCAGAGGTCGGGATTCGATGCCAATATGCAGCAATTATTGGCCCACTGCCCACCATCTCGTTTACCACAATGATATGAAGTTTTATGATGCAGGGAAAGTAGGGTATCCTAAAGAGAATGTCCCAGCAACTGGTAATATGGAATTACACCATTTCATATCATTTCTGCACTCATGCCTGGGCCTAATAGGGTTATCTGCCCTTGGGCTGATATCACACACAGAAGTGGTTTCCCCTTGAGGAACTCGTCATATCCTCTCTGCATTCTGGCTGAACACATTGTGTTTTCACCTGAAACTAATGGATCTTGCTACATATTTTAATTTTATGAGGTTTGCATAGTTGTTCGATAATTGATCCGGAGACAATCTGTATCGGATGAGGAATAATTTTGCAACAGTTTCATGTAAAGATCTAGAACTTGTTTTGTCAATTACCATGCGATCATGCATCTATAAATATGTGATCAATAGATTATGATATACCTTACGCTTTTGGCCTTGTGACTGATTTAGGGGTCTCGGGCTGATACCAGGGCCCATGTGGAAATAGATATCAATAATCTCTATTAGTCGAACAAACCAACCAATGTATTGCCCCATTTCTTTTACAGAATGAGTGGTTCTTTAGTACGTGGGAGGAGGATAATGTTGTACCTATAGAGGACCCAGCTGGAGGAAGCGCACCTGTGAGCAGTATGAACCACCTCCTACCCAAACTAGCCAAGGAGGAAGGTATGTCCGTCTTAAGGAGGTCCCAGATAATTTGGAAAATAAATTGAAACTTCTAGTATATTTTGACAAGAGGCAGTGTAGACCCTCAACGTTCAAAATAATGAATAAAATTATAGGGTCACCAGGCTTTTTTTTTTACCTAGTAAAATAAGTAAATAAGTAAAAGATTGGAATGTCCTGCTGCAGTACTTATTTGGCGAATTCATTCCAGTCTTTAAATTTGTTGTAAATACTCTTTGCACTTGACAGCTTTTTTAGACAATTTTTCGAAATGCGAAAATAATCTAGTGGATATGTAGGAAAATCTTTAGACATTTCTGATCTTAGATAATTTATCATTCTTTCAGATGATCGAAACAAAGAGATCAACCCCAAAGACATTGTGTCCTCCATCATCCAAGCTGCAAACAAGAAACTGAAGAGGAAAGACAAAAAGTTTACGTTGGGGGCCTCGGATGAGGGCGAACTGAACAGCGAGTGTGAGCCGAACGAGAGGAACATCGACCAGGAAGTCGCACGACGGCGAGCGAAATCTGAAGAGATCCTTAATACTCAGGATAGTACCTCCGAGGCATCAACATCATCGGCATCGAAGAGCTTCGACAATCAGGACTCGCAGGAGCGACCAGATAGTGTTTATGTCCCGAAAATGTCGCTACCGTCTTCTCATAATATCAGACCTGTATCAAGGGAATTGACTACAGAGGACTATATGGACTGGGTTTTCGTGCGAACGCACAGCGACAGTCAACAACAGCTGAGTCGCTCTGGGCAGAACCGGCCACCCTCTACGCTGAGTCGACACTACTCAGAAGATTCGTTGCTCGATAAAAATGATGAGCTGGAAATTTCGCACGGGAGCCTCAGCAACAGTTATAGCCTTAGTCGAGAGACACTCGACCGTCTTCGGAGAATCGAACTCGAGGCCAGAGCTTTGAGGGAGCGAGAGGAGCTTCGACAGCGCGAGCATGAAAAACGGCGTGTCGATCAGCAGAGGATAGAGCAGGAACTGGCCCGCACGAAGAAAGAGCTTGAGATAGAAGACAGTCACAGTCTTGAAGACTTGCTCAGACATACTGAGTTTGCAATGCAGATTTCTGACTTCGCCAGTCGCATTACAGATCTGAATGGTCGAGGTGGCATCCATCCGGACTCTTCCTCCCTTATGTCGGAATACAGTACGACGTCGTCAGAACCCAAGGATTTACGGGGTCATTCCAGACGACCCCCAGGTGCTAGTGGACCAGCAGGTTTTCGATCAGAGAGTACAGCTCTCCGGCATCATGAAGGAGCCCACAGAGGGCTTGTTCAGAGACCTGTAGGGATGATAGGGGACAGGTGGTCAACTGCTTCGGACATTATTGACGAAAAACAAGGTGGCATGGGCAAGAGGGCCGGTTCACTAGAAACGATAATCGATGTTAAGTGCAATAGCGGAAAGCGTTCTTCTAGTCGGAAAAGCAAGCGAGAGACCGACAGAAGTTCGCATTCAAAGCCGCTGGAACAGGGTGAAGTCAAAACTTCAACCATCAGCCAGAACGGTTCCATCCGTCGGGGATCGCTGGACTCTTTGCGTGACTTCTATGACAAGCAGGACCACAGGGCATCTTGGGCTTCCACCGATTCCGAGGACGGTTCCGACCTCCTAACCAGTCTCACAACGACGTTTGATCAAAAACTGCAAATATTACTCAATCCCAAATTCAAACTGAACGGGGCTGTGAAAAAGCAGCTCTCCCGACCGGGAAGCTCGAGTTCTCCGAGCACAATTAGTGATAGCACAGAGGAAAAGGAATTGGTGGCAGCTGTAGCGGCTATCACAGCTGCAGCCTCATCGGCACCCCCATCAGCAGTCAAACCACAGGAGCCTCCTGCTCCTAAATTCTTCCCCCTATCTCAGAAACAGCCACAAGAGCTATCTATGACTCAAAAACCCTCGCGCCTTGAAACCGGTTTTGATCGCCCTTTTAGAGACCCCAGTCTGCACAGAATGCATAGTAGGCCAGATGCTAAAATAGGTATTGCTTCTAGGTTCGAACGAGGCAACACGAACAATTCCACTAGTGTCGTTAGTAACCAAATGAGTGCAAGTACTAGCTCCTTACCAAGTGGATTTGCAGTCACTGGTTATCAAGTTCAACCCATTTTATCTCTTCGGGATAGACACGAGGGCCTGGAGAGTAAAATACCAGGTGTATATGTTGTATCGCTGCCCCCTAGTAAACACCAGAATGATCCCCCTTTGTCTCAGAAATCGTTCCAAGGTCACAGTGCTCCAATCAGAGGAGAGGCTAAGCCTTTCAATGTGCGCATTGTCGATTCCAGGCCAATCACAAAATCAGAGAAAACGGAAGTGAATCTCTCCTTGTCCAAACTTTCTCGCGAGGACAACTCTGACAGGGGAGGGAATCGTAGAAGCAGAGACCTCACTCAAGTTGATGGATTTGCGTCCAGTGAGGCGAGAACGTCGGGTTCTATGGATGACCTAACGGATAAAAATTCCCAATCTGCCATGGCGATGTCCATTACCCCAAAGAAGAAAGATCGTCGAAATGCTCGCAGGCATACTGTGGGTGGTGTGAACGATACCGAACACTTCAAAGCAATGGTTCAACTGTCTCAAGCCAAAGAAGATGCACGCAAAGTTTCTGCGTGGGAACAGCTTCAACCTGCAGTGAAGGGAGCGGACGCAGGACAATCTAGGTCACTGAGAACGTGGCTACAGAAAGAACGACTGCGAATGAGTATGTCTGACTTGCTGGGCACAGAAAACCGGACGTTGAGCAGCAGCTGTAGTAATCTGGATGAAACTCGGTGTTAGCTAAAAAAAATTTCTGAGTTACAAAAGAATTTGTGTGCTAGTGTGAATGTGCTAGGTGTACATACAAGAAATATTTCTTCACCCAGATATCTTAGGGAGTTATTTTTTCCATGGGTGTATAAATTGTTCCCCGTGACCTTGACCTCAAGCGATACCCTGTTTCGCAGTCAGTGTTGAGCATACAGCAATCCAGGTTTGGGGTGATAACGGTCAACGTGCGGAGATCATCCGAGTTGTTGGAAAGCTGTTAAATATTATAGAAATGGATCTGCGTCAAGAATCGTACCATTTGCCCCAAAAACAAGCTGTGTGTGAAAGTTTCATCATCCTGTTTACAGTTGTCCGATGGACAAATATGGTCATACATATAGTTAAGTTTTATCGCCATTTTTATAAGAAATGCTTCACTGTTGTTCATATGTACATACAAAGTTACATGTATGGCAGATATTTTGTTGTATTAAGTTGCAGCGCTAGCTTGTACAGTAAAACCAGTGAATGTAGACACCTGGGTAAATCGACCAACCTGTAAATACCGACATTATCCATGGCCCCAATACTTGAATTTTAAGTATTGTGAACCTTGATAAACCAGAACCCTGTCAAAACTGACACTATAATCTGATCCCAAGCATGGTCAGTATACACAGGTTACACTGTATATGAAAACCATAAGGGTGAAGACGGTGAGAAAATACAATAGCTATCATTTCCTGCAAAGGGGGCAACACTGTGTTGCTTAGCGAAGGTTCAATATTCGATATGAAAGCACATGTTCATGTCAGCTTACATACATTGTATCACGAAGTTTAGAGAGGTCACACTTATCCAATACTGTGGCTGATGGTGTCCATAGACAGCCGAGATCTCGTATGCATTATAGCATTTCTTGGTCAAACACCTGCTTTTTATACAAGATCATAACTGATGCTGTTCTGGGAACCCATTGTATTGGTATTAGCCTGACCTGGTCTTAACAATTTATGAAGCCGACACGAGAGTTACCGGGTATTGACTGTGTGCAAAGTGTGCTCTTTGAATGAGCATTAGTCGTATGTTCCTAAAATTGGAACAAAAAAATGTGTGGTTCAGTATTGTGGCCTATAGGGGACATCAACTTTTTTTTTAGTTTTTCAGATTTTTTCTCTATTTTTCTCTATTTTTCACCAATTTTCTCTATTTTTCACCAATTTTTTTTCTCTATTTTTCACCAATTTTCTGCAAAATTTTCTAAGCTTTCACAATTTCTTCATCCTTTTTTTTTACCATAAACCAAATTCTTGGGAACAGCACAGTTGAAAGGTTAGTGTAAATATTTCCAAGGATTTTTTTCAGTTTTCTGCGAAAAAAAGGATGAAGAAACGTTACTGGGAATGTGAGAAATCTAAAGAAATTTTGTGATAAACTAGAATCCATTTGCAGCAAATAGGCGAAAACCCTCAAGAAACTCTGAAAAAGTAATAAATGTGAATTTAGAGTTCAGATTTTTTTTGCAGGATAGAGAGTGAAAACTAGAAAACGTCCTTATCTGACATATCCAGATTATGGACGCATGCCGGTCATCAGTGTTATTGTTGACAAATTCTAACAGACTTCATTACTTATTATTTCTGATTCATTCTCCATCATTTTTCAAAAAATATTTGATCTTAAACTACACATGCACATAGATCATGTCTTGTAGAATATGTACCCCTTTGGGTAGAAAACTTACAGCCCATTGTTACATGTACCTTATTGACTATCATTGTACCCACCGACTTACAATACATGAAAAATCATTGGACAATCATAGATTTTCAATCGTCCGCCTACTCATGCATTGGGATTTGTTAAAATAATACTAGAATGTACAGTCTAGCCCCGCCTCGATATGGTGCTGATTCTGATATAAGGCGGGTTCTGTTGTGTCCCCCAAATTAACAAATGCATATTATTTCAACTCTTTTATAAGGCTGAAAATCTGTAAGGTGGTTTAAATTTGGTCGCCCGATAACAGCGTTCTAGCGAGGTCACACTGTCTGAATATATAGAGGGGCGATAAGCCAGATCTGAGACCAGCTCGGCAGTCTCTCTTTGTTGCTCGATAAAAGTCCCTCATGTACATGTCCTTCACAAACATCATATCACTTATATTTACCATAAAATACATCCGTTGGTCCATCCATAGAATAAAGGCATGAAATCAGCACATTAGAGAAAACACATCCCTCATCCAGCACTTTGACTGATCAGACATGTCTCACTGGCCTGTCTGGGGTATTACTAAAAATTTGTGAGCCTGACCTGGAGTGACAGTCGGATTCTGATAATGATGATAGTGACACTCGGTTTGGGAAGGATAAGCTACACGAGAGACTTTTATGGGTCAACAAAGAGAGACTGTTGAGCAGTCATCAGATCTGGATTATCTCCCCTGTTACATGTATTTACACTTTTATATTAATTCTAGTATTATTTGAACGACGCCCCCGTGAAGCCACGATCTTTAATGACGATGTATCCAAGTGAGATGCACTCAAAATTTTAAACAAGTTTTCTTTTGTATTTTGTTTAAATATTTTTCTCAGCATAGAATTAGTTGTCGAGACCTGTTCAGGGAGATTTCTCGTCAATTAAGCATCATATTCGAAACCGAAGGAATTTGCTTGCTGATTCTCAATATTTTTCTGTATTTTGCATTCGATCCCCACACTGAATTTATTTCGACTGTGCGGAATGAAGGGTCTGCCCAAATTGGGTGTGCCCTGCGATTTCTAGTTAAATTTCCAAGATATGTAATCGAGGTAACGACACAGTGAAGTTCTGTTATTGACAGAGTTGATCCTTTTCGTGGTAGGAGTGATTTATGTTGGGGAGAAAATATGTAGGACAACTGCTTTGCGTTTTTGAAGAAAAATCAAATTTATTCACGTTATCATGCCTGCAGTATCTTGAATAAATGTGATAAAGATCAATTAAGTATGGCTTCCGTAGATCACAAAACTAACTTATCATGGTCTCATTTATGTATTACATCAGCATTACTCATCATGCTTAAAAGCGTTTCTTTCATGGCTCTCGTCAAACTGAGAGGAACTAATTAGCTACATGTATAGACATATGTATGTCCCTTGCTGGATTCAAACAACCAGAAGATGCTGATATGTCGGATCGTTTTTCGAAGGAAATCACAGAAATCCGATGAATTCCTCCAAAATTTGACTTATTTAAATGAAAGCTATGTATTTGGCTATGTATTTGGATTCTCGGGACTGAAATCACAGGAATCCTTCTAGATTCCCATAAAATTTAACGAAAAATGAGCTTTTATCTGGGAGAGGACATTAGGCCAAACAGACTTTCAGCCTTAGTACTTTGCCAGGTTCAACAACGTTCCCTACATGTTGTAGTTAGCTATTTGGCTAACATGATGAATAAGCCACTTACAGGGTGACCATCAGATCTCAACAATGACTGCATTTTAATTCATTCCACCTCAGGTCCCGTAAATAAGGAAAACAGTGTAAAAACCAAGCCCCTTCACACAGACTGTTGTTGTGGGTCTCGATACACATGTAGTACACAGACTTTGGTTGAAAATAAGTCGGTAGTTTTCTTGATCTGATGATCACCCTGCAAGTGAGTACAGCATATCACATTGGGCAAACTGGTTCTTGTTGGATCACCAAAGTTAAGCAACGTTGAGCCTGGTCAGTACTTGCATGGATGGGTGAGCGGGTGCTGTACTGGCTAGCCTGGTTAGTGTCCAGGGTAATAGGGACTGGGCACTCGCAAGTCCTGGCACATAACCTTTGTGACAAGACTGAAAAATTGTTGAAAACGGCCTTAAATCCTACTCACTCACCCTGAAAGCCTGTTTCCACCTTGTCATCTTTCATATAAGTCATGGCCACCAAGGACGTGCCAGCATATATTGTGCCTCAAGCAGCTGGTGCAACAGCTGAACTCTGATCATTCACTCCTCCATTTTCGGTTCATAATCAACCTAATTAGTGTCAACATACTGAATTTCACTTGTTAACTTGCAGTCGTACTGTACTGGATTTTGTGTTACTGAATTTCAGGAAGCGGAATGAATCTCAGATTCGTTCTACATGTCATTTTGGGACACACAATGTGAAGCATTGCATTGCTCTGGTTGAGATTTTTCGTTTGTGAATTGAAAGCTACACATCACCAGAACAGTACTAGATTCCAATTGGTTATCTCTATAATAATTCGCACATATTAAAACACAATTTAGAAGACAATTCCAGAAATATTCTGTCAATATTCAGCTCAGATTGTTCAGAACTGTTCACAATTGGGCTACTGTACAAGATGTTGGCAAAAGAAAATATCCATCTGTCTGAGTAAATACATGTAGCTTTAATATTCAAAAGTGTTTAACTATTAGGGAGAATACCGTACGTAAATATAAATACCCTGAAACAAATATTAACTAAATTTCAGTCAACTATCAAATTATGGTAGAAGAGTACACACACACGGTACACTACACTTGGGAACATTTTCAGACAAAACCTATATCCTTAGGTGAAGAATATATTTTGCTTGAAAAATACAAAACAAAACTAGCTGTGATGTCAAGATGAAAGCATATGATTTAATCATCAAAGGAGCATGTAATATCATGGACACAAGACGGACAATGCAACTTGCGGCCGATCCTGTATTATTTCAGGAATCTTGCACCCAGTCATTGTTCCTCCTTCATGCACATTCTGCTCTGTGCTTGACCACTATGAGCCAATGTGATTTTGGACACATTTCTAACAGCTATGGTAAACTGACATTCATAAGGTACTTCAGATACGAGAAGGACGACATTTACAGACATCCCATTATCAGGATTTTCACAGCCAGTATAAAGTAATTCATCCGTAGAATTAGTAGAAAGAGTTCAGTCTAGCTAAGTAAAGTAAACCATCATGTGATCTTGGTCATTATTTTCATCCTATTGATGTGCAATTTAATGCCGCTTTGTTTTACATTTTATATTTGCTGTTAATTTTGAACTGTTACTTGTTTTAGAAGAGAAGATTTTGTACAATCGTATTTCTTGAAGGATCTTCAAATCCAAAGTTTCTAACAGCGCATGTATGTACAGGCCACAGGATTTTCGGCAATGTACCAGAGTCAGTTCTTCTCAGAACATTGAAATTCTTCACAGTATCTATATGTAATTTGTGCATTTCAAGAAAATCTATTCAGAATCAAAGAAAATCTCCAATACCTCGCATTTTATTTTCAAAGCACAATGACGTAGGGCTTGCAATGTTGTAACATTGTGACTGGGAGCTATGAAATAACATGCGAGGTATTGAAGATTTTCCTTAATTCTGAATAGATTTTCTTGAAATTTCAGAATAAAAATGCACAAATTACATGTAGATACTGTGAAGAATTTCAATGCTCCGAGAAAAACTGACTGCGGTACATTGTCGAAAATCCTGTTCCCTCGTTATGTGAAACACACAGTAGCTCTTCCTATTATAGAAAATGTCAATTTTAGTTTTATTTTAGCAGCTGATGAGCCTTGTAAACTTGCAAGAATGTCGATTGAAGCTGTTAAAAGTGAGCAATTCTCAAAGTTATGTACAGATGCCAAAATTATACTATCATTTGTAAATTAAATCACACATTGAATACGTAACTCCAGTTTGATTTATTATAACTGCTGCATTTGTTTGTACATCATTCCATATAGAGATATAACTGCAGCTTTATGCTATAATCAAATATCTGCTTTGGATCGTACAAAATATGATCAATTTTTTGTTTCTAATGATAAAAGAATTCGCTCCTCATGGTTTCCGTATGTGAAATTAAAATGATTCTCATACGAATGCCTCGCAGTATTTAGAATTTCATTCGTTCATAAAAAAATATATACTTGTATATTTGCACATTTGAGAGATCATGTACTGCTATCATATGGTTTAACGAGATTGAGAATCAAACTGTAAAAGCCTGCGATGGAATGAGACAGTATTAAAAACATTTTCTGTAAATTTGCATTTGTTTTTTTATATGTTTGTGGACCCCATTCAGGTGCCATATTTGTACAGGTAACATCTGTAAAAGAATCCAGAATTATTCAAACTGTTGAATGGAATTTGAGTATTGGGTATCAGCCTTAACCAAATAAGTTTCAAACATTCTGATCTTGGCTTACAATCAGAATGTCCTAAATCATTGTGCCCCAATTAGGCTTACAATCAGAATGTCCTAAATCATTGTGCCCCAATTAGGCTTACAATCAGAATGTCCTAAATCATTGTGCCCCAGTAAGAACTGTACCATACATGTATCTACAAGATATTAAGCATGTTTCAAAGGTCACGTCGATTGGAGGCATCTAATTCCATACACGGGCGGTTGAACGTTCACACAAGTGCACTTGTATGGTCGATTTGAGGCCCCCGGCTACTAAAATATAAATATTTAGCATGGAAAACGACTAAGATAGTAAGGAAGAAGTAAACCTTTAAACTTGCCGTTAAAGCGGTCTAGATGTTCCTAACGAAGCCACACAAACTGACAGGTGCTCCCGGATTCAGCTTTCTACAGTCCCGCCGACTCACGAAAACATTGTTTAAGTGTGTGCAAGAGTTATTTGAAACCTCTCCTGAAGTATAATTACGAGCATAATGAAGGTATTTTGCATTGCAATATCGCTTGGAATCCATTTAACGCATAAAAACGCGCTGTGTACGGAACATTCGCACAGGTCCATACACGTGAGGTGGTCCGGCCATACACGGGCGTTGTAAATCATTCGTATTGTGAAAGGACGAGAAGTTGACCCCTTCCTAGAGCAAGAGTCTAAGTGCCTTACACAGACAATGATTGCTACATAATAGATATATATATTTAGATAGCGTTAACATGTTTGAGTAAAGAGCAAAACCAATACCTATAGAATTAAACTGAATCCAATTGTTTTCATCACATATCTTTAACAAATTAGCAGACATCTTTGTTTTATCCCATAATTCAGTCGCAACGTCTCAGTCTTACATTCAATTTGTAATACTAACTTATCGCATGCGATCTGTCACATTAAGTAGCTGCCCTATTTCACAGCTAATATATTCAGCACGATATTAGAATTGCAAGATCATTTTACTGTTTCACTCAACCAATTCCCAGCAGTAAATTATTATAAACAAATACCGATACGAAGGTTTTGAATCCAGTTCTAACAAGGAGAGATATTTTGTTGCAGAACTAATCAACAGCTCGGTCACAAAACGGGTTCTCCCTGAGCGTAGCTGTTACATTTTACTCTCGCCGCAAAAACAAACAGTGTTGCCTGTAGTCCGTGAGCTACAGGGGCTCACCTTGCCCCCCCCCCCCCCCCCCACTACAGACCGAAACTACATGTCGTGGTATTGGCCTGTGCTGGATTTGTCCCAGAGAGAGAGTTTTATGCTTGTTTAAAGAGCCATAAAATCCACAGGACCCCAATTATAAATTAGCTGAGATGTCCAGTGCAATCTATCAAAGTCTTATTAATGAGTAGTTCCATCAAGTCAGACAGCCAAGAACCGGGTCAGATTTTATGATCTACACTATGAGAGGACCTGCTTTGGGCCATGCTAGATACAGCATATAGTCCAGTCACCCCAGTCGCTCTCAGAATCTACATCTGTTTCCAATTAATTCACTAGCTTGAAAATCGGGATTTCCAGAATGCAGCTAACGTTAAGACTTTTCAAGATATAATGTGTTGAGGAAGAATAATGTATGGAGGAAGAATAATAAGTTGTTGGGAATAATAATCAGTGTTGAGAAGTGTATAAAAGGAGTGTGAATACATTTTTGATGTCAAAATACACTATACAAGTATTATCAATAAACTTAGCACATTCAACGCTTCCACTATGAGAACTTCTAGTGCCAGCAGTGTACCAATGTTTGTGGGAGGATCAGTTTGGTTTAACTTTCTCCGGGTGCAAGTGTTGGATAGCAGCAGTTTTCGTCAACATTTGCATGTATACCAAAATGCTGAAGTGTTTTGATCATGTCTAAAATACTGGAACTCATAGCTTATACATATGTGTAGCTTATACATATATGTATATAGCATCATGTAGTCTTGTCTGGTTTATAATTTAATCAAGTACCAAGTATTACCAGGGGCAAACCTGTCCCTTTATTCGCTTTTAATAAAATATAGATAAACTCACCCTCATATGCTCACTCTGTATTTTATATTATTTCATCGAAAGCAAAACTTATTTCATGGACGATATACACATACCGATACGAAAGGGTAGTTCTACCGAAATGTAGTAAATTGGGGAATATTTTTTTTCTAAATTTCAAATACTATTGTTATGGTAAAATGTTTATCACTGCACTCAATATATATAGATGGCAATTTTTTTTTCTTTTGTGAATTACCCTTTCCAAGCAAAACAAATACTGAGAAACCTCAATTGGCAAGAAGTTCTAGCAAATCTCCAGAGTAAATTCGTCATAGTCCCAGCAGACAAGTCAAAGCTCCCAATAATAAATAATATAATATTCATATGTAAATATTACAATTATCAGATGCTGGTTAAGGAATTGAGCATAAACACACATGTATCATCATCAAATAGGTCTGCTTACTCCCAAACTGCAGGAGTGAGTTAGGAGTTAATCGTCGCGTTCAGAGCTATTTCGGCCATATAGCGACGATACAACTAACAACGATATGATTAGCTGGACATGTGTGACTATCCATATACAGTCATCATGTAGAGGAAATTATTCTTCCCCTCGTGCTATATAACAGGCATGGTACAAAACTCATGCTGCTCACCAAAACTGCATGTAGTACTCTTGAAGATTTATTTAACAATCAGGTCCATACTTCATGTACACTGTTAACAATTGCCCGTACATTTTACGGTAATCTACTGGCAGCTGGAGTTGCCAACAATCTACCGTAAGGTTAACGGTTGACCGTAAAATTTGTTGTACGATCACCGTAAAAAATACGGTAGAATACCGTAAATTATTGGTTACAGTATCTTGTGATATCATATTGTTTACAGTATAGATCTTTATTTCAGTAAGGAAAGTGATATATCTTCTCTAATATAAGTTCCTGGTAAGCATCATTTTATGCCACGGGGATGTAGCATGGTCTGCAACATCGCAGTATCATTCAACATTAATTACATTTAACTTTATCACCCTGTCGTTGTTGTACGCAACTGACTTAGTGGCTGGGGCACACAAACTGAGTTTTCTGTTTCACGGCGATCACGTCTTGCCTCCTGAGCATCCTCTCAACATTTTGCAGTTATTATGCGCTACATGGGCCAAAGCGTTTGTCTACACTATGATTGCTTTGATAAAAACTATATCTTGTCTGCCGGTGTTGAGATGATACGAAACGAATGTAGATGTAGCCCGAACAAGTCTGTCCAAGGTTAACGACGTGGCTGGACTCAAACAAAGGCAGTTAATTTTGCGCGGAGAGAAAGTCATCACGTGATGTAAGGTTAATAGGTCATGCGTCCACCTCCCATATGTGACCTTATTCCTACGGTACGGTATTCTACCGTATTTTGACTGTAAATAACGGCATTCTACCGTATTTCTGAATATGCGGTAGATTACCGTTAAATGTACGGTAATATACCGTATTTCTGAAGATAGGGTAGATTACCGTCAATTTTACGGCAATATACCGTAAATTTCACGGTACTTGGTTACAGTGTAGGAACTATTGTCTGGGTCTTTGTGTCTTTGAAAAGGCAATTGTCTAGACACATTTTTGTCCCCAGACTTGGCTATTGTATGCATTGTCTCGTGAATAAATAAGTACTTGATAAAGTCACAATATGTTTCCCAAGGAAAGGGGTATTTGTCTTTCAACCAATCATAACGACATAACCAAGGTATACTGGACGCCCAAAATGCATAATCACCACACAAAGCTAGATTCATAGCTGGTTCTAGAAGCTGCACCACCAAGCTTCTTTCGATCCTGTTGACGATGGCCCTTCAGGAGGTAAAAGCATTTTGGGAAAGGCATTGCGTCACTATTTCTAAAAGCCCTGGCATTGAATGTATGTGGATATTGAAAAACTAAAAATGTTTTACGGAAGAGCTTGATGCTAAAGGACATGCACGTACTGTACAGACATGTATCCAAATTGGATTTCACGACCCTCTATACTACAACTCCTCAGGACCTTATTGAATGTCTAAGTTTACTAATAGTACCGGTGTTCAAGAAAACTGATCGCACTGAGATATATTAATTTCAGAATCCATAAAGCATTCCCTAGCTATATACTACATACAGGGGATATAATTTATGGGATGTTTCTTTGTTTATAGAGTTGCTTGAATTTCTTATTAAAAATATCTTTGTGAAATTTGACCACACAAAATATCAACAGCATATAGGTATTCCAACGGGTACTAATTGTGCACCCCTGTTGGCTGACCTGTATCTGTTCTCTTATGAATATGATTACATGTGCAGGCGCTTTCAAAAACCGATCAATTCAAAGCCCATCCCTTCTCACCAAACGCTATATAGAAGATCTTCTTGCTGTGAATAATTGCTATATAAATGACCCAGTGAAGGATATATATCCACCTTCACTGGATTTGAAGGAAATTACAGATAGCCCAAGAGGCACATCATATTTAGACCTATATCTCTATAACTCTCGTGGACTTTATCGCAATTTCGACGTCATAAACTATCCCTTTCTGGACAGTAATATTCCAGTGGGACCTGCATATGGTGCATACATCTCGCCTAGTAGCATTTGCTAGATCCGGTGTTAAATGTGACGATTTTAATCAATCTCACAAAACAATATTACAGAAACTTATAAAACAGGGCTATTCCACCAAGCGCCTCCACTCAAAGTTTCGTATGAACCCATGTAAATCAAGATCTTGATGGTGGTCTTCTGAGCAGTCACAATCACAGCGTGACTGAGATACATCATTCTCTAGATGACGACTTTACAACGAATATCATACGGATTTGATATTTTGGAACACCATGATGTCTTGCCGGCATCATTGAAAACTGTTGACCGCTTCTCTCTTGCAGGAAACTAGTCTATGTTCATGTATACTAGGATTGTCTTTTGGAATTTGGTGCTGATGGTGTTATAAGGAATATGGAACGTCTTTGGATTATGAACGCGTATATTCTTTAAATAACGACGGCTAAATTATGAATGACGGACCAGATGCTTGTAATTTTGACAGTTATATTTAACGTGCATGCATGTGTGGATTATATACATATATTTTTTCCCAGATTTGTTCCTCCGTGACGAATCAGATGAGAGCTGTAAACCTACAGACCAATTGTTTCACACTAACTTCGGCTTTTGTTTTCAAGCCGATAAATAAATCTAGTATCTGGTATTTTTATATTTCCTAAAAACACTAACTTTGTGTACATTTTTGGAACATGGTCCTGTTTTTGTCTTTACCGGTAGGCGAAATCAGGACTTCTTGTAACAGTACTAAGAAGAAGTAAAAGATACGTAACGGTAAAGACATTTCTATCGTTAACTATTTTTAATATGGCATCTTAATCAGTGATACTATGGATTGTATTATTGATATTATTGGTTTTATTGGTTATCGGATTATCATCATATGATTATAAGATATATATATGAACGGTCAAGACAATTTAAAGGCATACGGACGTATACCCGGTACATCAAATACAACCGGGAATCTGGTGATCAATGGTCTCGTGTAACACGCTCGAACTTTCTTCGATTAATAATGGAAAACATCCTCAGCTAACTAATCACGTGATTTTTGCCCCAGGGCACCCTCTTTTGAATATGTCTTCAAAACTAATAGAACATACCGCTAATGGTAAAGACAAAATTCCTGGGACAGGGTAAAGACTAAACAAAAAACCTTCATATATTTTCAGTTTTAAGGTAAATATTACACGTTTATGTTTATTTATAAGATAAATTTTGTTTATACAGGCCAAAATTCTTGCTGGCATACACTATTTCGGCAAATGAAAGAATTCATCTTGTAATTGGGACACCCTAACAAATCGTAGTAAAGTTTCCCCCGACATTTCACACTTATTCCATCTCAGAGGGTTCAAAGGCAGCTTTCTATAGTGAGAGAGGATCTGCACTGCCCCTTTTGACGTCAGAGATGACTATAACGACGTCATATTTTATACTGACCGTAGCACAATAGAACAATATTAGATGCTGTGGCAATACGTGTATTGTAGATATACATAGGATTATATCATCGTTCTCTTCTCTATTGCTTATTTTATGATGTTGCAATATGTATTACTCATGTATTTGCTCGGCCTGTAATAGGTGCATTGCAAATCAATTCAAATTCAAATACTTAGAGCACCTTACACCATCTGTGGGACGTCGTGGCAATGCAGAGAATGGAACAGTTGTGTAACAACGTTGCATTGTGCCATGGTTTAGCATTCCATAATAATGTCACAACTTCCAACATCCTTGTGGCGCAGTTGTTAAAATTAAAGTCGTAAAGCAAGAAAGTTATAAATTCTAAAATCTGGAAGATTATCTTGGAAAAGACCTAAAACTTGCAAAAGACTGCTGGCGATGTGCACTGAATTGGGTAGTATATTACCTGTATATAATAGGAATATTCATAGTTCATAATATTGTCCATTTTGAATAATTAATAAAACTAATGGTGTGTTTTCTTGTTAATAAGATTAATGGGTGAAAATTCATATATTGATAGATTTAATTTTGTTTGTTCCGGAAAATACTTGTTGTTATCCACACTGTCTGTTTACATATCTTTATATATGTGTTGAGATTTGATTTGACTGGTTTAGTGCAGATGGCTTGCTGTATGAATATAGAGAGATAAATGTATACAAAATAGACTAGTTAGGGCCTACACAACCGTTTGGCAATCCTTAGCATTCCATTCCACCAGACCATGGACGGCCAAGATTTTCCATCCTTGATCAGACCAGAAACCTCATTGTCAAACCCATTCTTAGTTCGCAATCTATTTATAAATTGACTTTTTGGTATGTACAATAGGAATTCTGTTTCACAATGTTGATACAAGCTACAAGTATATCTGTGGACAGCTTCTATTAGTCCAGCAGTTTGGTGAAAAAATTGTGCCATTTTGGCAACAAGCATGAAACTTTCAGGAATGATAGAGTTTGACTAACAGAAAAAAATTAGATATGGGGCCATTTGAAAAATCCAATATGGCCGCCATTTTCAAGATGGCCGCCATTTCGTAAGGATTTTCTTAAGAATTATAGTAGAAACTGTGTGTTTTGTCTTCCATCTTCGGATTCAGAGACATTCTATGAGGAATTATGCACTGGATGATGTCAAACCAATTGGCACGTGAAAAACCCAAGATGGCCGCCCAAGAAGGATGTACAACAGATGTGTGAAGAGATGTTCATATACACACCCACTTTCTCGGGGTGTTCTGACCCTACACCTGTCTGAGTATAGGAGTTATTATAACATCACTATATGTACTAACATGTACCTCAGAGCAGTTGTTTCGGATAATTTCGGGAATATATCTTATGTATATCCCAGGCATATCTCTCATCAGGGGCCAAGCCTAATCATGAATATATTGAACTATTCACGATAAATACTCTCATATTCTCGTAGATATAGTGATGCCGGAGTTACCCACGGGCTAAAATCTTACATTATTTTAGATTTACACTCTCCTTCTGCGTTACTGTTGTCTGTGCTGCACACGTTGTGTAATCGTTAATTAATTTCGATTCACACATATCTTGTTTTTCTCTTCTTTCTTGCGGACTGTTCTTCTCACATGCCAGTGTATTTTAGCAATATACTTAACGGAGTGGCACGATCCCGGCATGGTCGTCACAGGAGATTCTGATTATGCATCGAAAAACATCTCGAACCTGATAGCATATTCTTATTATTTCTCAATCCAGGTGTCGGAACATGAATCTCACTTAAAGAGATATTAAATACGGGTAATGTTCATTTCAGGATGTCAGCCGCTGTCTGCATTCCGTCTCTCAATGTTTGTAGTCTGTGGGAACATGATTCTCACTAAAAGAGATATTAAATACGGGTCATGTTCATTTCAGGATGTCAGCCGCTGTCTGCATTCCGTCTCTCGATGATTGTAGTCTGCGGGAACATCTAACACTGTCCCAAGCCGTCAGTTGAATCTATGTGTCCGTCCACTTTGAAGAGGTGCATCGATCTACGTGCTTTGTTTGTCTGTTTGTGTTATGACTACAGCCATATATACATATAATAGATGTATATGATCAGCCCTACCAATATTAATTGGGGGTCTCAGCGCTGACCTATATGATATCATGTTGAGCCCTTCAAGCGCGTGTTGTTTTGGATATTTATTTATCTCTCATTCAACCGTGCTTTGTCATTCTCCATTAGGAGATGTGAAGCTGGATGTTGTCAACAAGGTCAAGTATACTCTTATTACAACCACGTGCGTACCAGTCTTGAAGAAGTGGACCAGCTGAAACATCAGATTGCGGTGCAGGTGTTTATATATTGAGCTTTAACAATATATACGCTGATACGATATACTGGGTTTAATCATAGCGCCTGACGCTGGCCCACGTATACATCTACACGTTGAGCTTGAGAGGATTGTAGCATACAATGCCTTCTGCAGTGGGTGTCAAAATAACCAATCAGGTGCCGGCATTTCAACCAATCAGTCAGAGCGATTCTGTGCCAATCAGCGGGTGACGGACGATTTCTTATAGCCAATTATATCATTCGCGCCATGTACTGACTGGGCCATGCCACCTGGAGTTTCATCATTCAACTGACGGCTTGCGACAGTGTTCGATCACCCCGCAGACTACAACCACCGAGAGACGGAAGGCAGACAGCGGCTGACATCCTGAAATGAACATGACCCGTATTTAATATCTCTTTAAGTGAGAATCATGTTCCCACAGACTACAAACACTGAGAGACGGAATGCAGACAGCGGCTGACATCCTGAAATGAACATGACCCGTATTTAATATCTCTTTAAGTGAGATTCATGTTCCGACACCTGGATTGAGAAATAGTAAGAATATGCTATCAGGTTCGAGATGTTTTTCGAAGCATAATCAGAATCTCCTGTGACGACCATGCCGGGATCGTGCCACTCCATTAAGTATATTGCTAAAATACACTGGCACGTGAGAAGAACAGTCAGCAAGAAAGAAGAGAAAAACAAGATATGTGTGAATCAAAATTAATAAACGATTACACAACGTGTGCAGCACAGACAACAGTAACGCAGAAGAAGAGTGTAAATCTAAAATAATGTAAGATTTCACCCCGTGGGTAACTCCGGCATCACTATATCTACGAGAATATGAGAGTATTTATCCTGAATAGTTAAATATATTCATGATTAGGCTTGGCCCCTGATGAGAGATATGCCTGGGATATACATAAGATATATTCCCGAAATTATCCGAAACAACTGCTCTGAGGTACATGTTAGTACATATAGTGATGTTATAATAACTCCTATACTCAGGCAGGTGTAGGGTCAGAACACCCCGAGAAAGTGGGTGTATATATGAACATCTCTTCACACAAGGGTCAGAACACCCCGAGAAAGTGGATGTGTATATGAACGTTTCTTCACACATCAGCAGTTGATCAAATGTGGCTGTAAACTGACGAATGGATGCCGCAGACGCTGCAAATGTGTAAAAGCAGAACTCAAATGTAACAGCCTGTGTTCATGCAGTGGTGACTGTGAACGTGATTAGTCATCCTCATGCAGTGGACAGTTCTCTTAACTACTGGTGTGCAACCTTCTATTCTTTACCCTGGTTGTAAGACGAAAAACACAAGTTGTACAGCATTGCATAAGAAGATTCTTATGGAGTGGCGGCCATCTTGGATTTTTAAGTGTCAATCGAGTCTAGATTGTCGAGTGCATATTCCCTCATAAAATACATCACAACTCAAAGCTGTAAGACGAAAAACACAAGTTGTACAGCAATTCATAAGAGAATTCGTATGGAGCGGCGGCCATCTTGAAAATGGCGGCCATATTGGATTTTTTCAAATGGCCCCATATCCTATCTTTTTTAATAGGTGAATGACTATCATTGGTGAAAATTTCATGCTTGTTGCCAAAATGGCACAATTCACCCCAAAATATTCACCAAACTGCTGGACTATATGGGGTGAGTTCAATCTGGAGTCTTCTCCAGTTCAAATGACATTTCTCCCAGTCCCAGCCTGCATCAATCCTAGACAGTCTCTGTATCTGTCACTCAGACCAGAGCAAGAGGCTAGCTCAGATATCAACATCTGGCTATCATTTGTGTTGAAACCTTAATAGTTGTAATGGCAATTTAACCACTTTCTCTGTGGAGAATCTCAGAGGGGAGTCCCCTTATCTGGTTTTTAAATCACCCGTTGGTCCCTTTGATCTCCCAGGTATTTGGAAGATTTTCAGAACAGGGAAAACGACAGCATGTATGTTTTTTATGTGCTTTAGGACATGTCAAATAAGAAACAATTTGTTAACAGTCGATAAACTGGGACTCACTACCCTTTTAATCACTTTGAAATTACGCCTGTGTTAATAAGTACAATTTTTTGTGACAATAGGGGGTAGGGTTACAAGAATAGTCTTATCTTCCATAATTATTATCCAATCTTTATAATGCTGGCCACATATTATTCAGCATTGATTGCTGCATCGAATATTTACAAGATAATATCACTATTTGTTGGGTATAACGTCACACAGGGACCATACATACAAAAGTAGGAGTAGTAGCGAAAGCGGGCGTTTTGGAGTGCGTGAGGGTGTGCTTGAGCGATTGAGGGACCATTCGAATGCGTCGTGTGAGGTGTCGAAGGGAAGCCCTCGGTATGTAGACCACGGCTTGAGGGATCTCCACATGATTTGTGATGTCACCAATGACGTCATCAGTAGGAGTAGTAGCCAAAGTAGGCATATTGAGGGTGCGAAGGAAGGTTTTTGGGGTAGAGATGGACCATCCGTGGTCTAAATGGACCATGTGGGGTGTCATCTTGTAACTCTCTGCATGTAGACGACGAATGGTTATGGTTTTTGTTGGAAGTCGCATCGTGCTACTCATGCGCAGTTGAGCAGTAGCAACAAAAGATGTCATTTTGGGCGTGGGCAATGACATGTTTGGGCAATCAAGGGACACATGTTTGGTCCAAATGAACAGGTTGGGGTATCCTAGTGAAGCTTTCGTGGGATAGTCAGACAGGCGTGTTTTTTATTGGAATTCAGGGTGTAGTAAGTAAAGTGGTCATTCTGGAGGTGCGCAGGGGTATATCTGAGAGATTTGAGGTCCTATATCTCATCCAAAGATGGAGTATAGGCTGTCATCGTGAAGCTCTCGTGGTGTAGACCACGACTTGAGGGATTTCCATGTCATCTGGGACGTCGTCAGTACGAGTGGTAACGAAAGCGGCCATTTTAGGGGTGCGTAGTGGTGTGTTTGTGTGACCGAGGGACCATTCTTGGTCCGAATGGGACGTGTGGGGTATCATATCGAAGCTTTCGTGGAACAGCGTCCAACTGGTCCGGTGTGTCATAAAAGTATGGGATATGGCTAGCATGCGCAGACAGCAAATAGTGGAAAAGGTGCACTGGAATGGAATTTTAGCCTCGAGGTGAACCATCCGTGGTCTGAATGGGTCGTGTGGGGTTTCGTGGTGAAGGGCTTGTAGGGTAGCGTCGGATTGGACTGGTGTGTAGCCTAGTATCATCATTCTGCTAATGTGCAATCTGACAATAGTATTGAGCTCTTATCCAATCAGTAGCCGCCATTTGAGAAACTACAGAGCTCGGCGCTGTGGGATGGGTCGGTTGAGAACTTGGAGCTCGGAGCTCTTGAAGTCGGAGCTCGGAGCTCTTGGAGTCGGAGCTTGAAGGTCTTGGAGATAGAAAGTGATGTCAACGCAGGCATGCGCACGTACCTGTGGTACACCCTGTACACTATAGCCCGTAGTGCATATGGTACACCAGGATGCGTTCGATGATACCAGTCCAATCCGACGCTACCCCACGAGCCCTTCACTACGAAACCCCACAAACCATTCGGACCACGGATGGTCCACCTAGAACCTAAAATCCCATTCAAGTGCCCCTTTTCCACTATTTGCTGTCTGCGCATGCTAGCCATATCCCCTACTTCTATGACACACCGGACCAGTCGGACGCTGTTCCGCGAAAACTTCGATATGATACACCACACGTCCCATTCGGACCAAGAATGGTCCCTCAGTCTCTCAAACACACCACTACGCACCCCTAAAATGGCTACGAGAACTTCAAGATGACACCGTACTCTCCATCTTTGAACGAGATATAGAACATCAATCTCTCAGATTTACCCCTGCGCACCTCCAGAATGACTACTTTACTTACTACACCCCAACTGCGCATGCGCAGATTGGCCTGAATTCCAATGAAAAACACGCCTATCTGACTATCCCACGAAAGCTTCACTAGGATACCCCAACATGTCCATTTGGACCAAACATGGGCCCTTGATTGCCGAAACATTTCCTTGCTCACGCCCAAAATGACATCTTTTGTTGCTACTGCTCAACTGCGCATGAGTAGCACGATGCGACTTCCAACAAAAACCATACCATTCGTCATCTACATGTACATGCAGAGAGTTACAAGATAACTTAGATCCATTTAGACCACGGATGGTCCATCTCTACCCCAAACCCTCAAAATGCCTACTTTGGCTACTACTCCCACTGACGACGTCATCAATGACGTCACAGATCATGTGGAGATCCCTCAAATCGTGGTCTACAAACCGAGGGCTTCACTTTAACACCTCACACGACGCATTCGAACCAAGAATGGCCCCTCAATCGCTCAAGCACCCCAAAACGCCCGCTTTCGCTACTACTCCTACTTTTCTGTGTATGGTCCCTGTGTGACGTCATACCCAACAAATAGTGATATTATCTTGTAAATGTTCGATGCAGCAATCAATGCTGACTAATATGTGGCCAACATTATAAAGATTGGATAATAATTATGGAAGATAAGACTATTCTTGTAACCCTACCCCCTATTGTCACAAAAATTGTACTTATTAACACAGGAGTAATTTCAAAGTGATTAAAAGGGTAGTGAGTCCCAGTTTATCGACTGTTAACAAATTGTTTCTTATTTGACATGTCCTAAAGCACATAAAAAACATAGTTTTGGTCTGTAGTGGGGGGATGCAAGGTGAGCCCTAGTAGCTCACGGACTACTGGCTTGCGCGTGAAGCAGCCGTTGACCTACTTGTATTCACAAGCGAGCGAGTTGGTCAGGGGCGGTGAGGCATGGATGCCGTTTACAAAGCCGGCGGCTGTCTGAATTTTGTGGTAGTTCACAGCTACAACGTGCAGATGTACTTGGCTTGCACAGCTGGCAATTTTATGATGAGTATATGGCCGTACCGGTTCTCACGGTGGTCGGTGTGCCACCGGAACTGTTTGACAACGGACCAACTCGTTTCTCGCTGCAGGGACTTGTATCATACACAAAATTACTAGTAAAGCCAGTAACTATATAGGTACTCTTTGGGGGGAGGGGTTGGTATTATACATATTCATCCATATATGTATATCCCCTTCCCTTCCCTGTAGATACTGACTGTACTTAGTACGTTTTCTATGATATAAGTCCACGTGAGTTAACTGACGGGAAAATCAGCTGACGAAAGCATAAACTGTGACACTGTTGTGTTTCCAAGCGTACAGAACTTGACCTACTACATGTCACGTGCTCACCATGGGTACTATACCTTGAAAGTGACAACCGGAGCAGGTTCAGCGTTTGTCCACGAAGAGGGGGGAGGGGATGGACGGCTATGCCCAACATGTTAAAATATATTTTTCTCGCTATAAACTGAAGGAATAAACTGAACTGTATCGAGATGAAAATGTTCACGTGTTATTGCGGGAATGGGGAGGGGGCTAAACAAACTCGCTCTCAATCGAGGTTTTTTGAGCCTAGCAAAACCCGCGAATGTCTGAAATTTTGCCCTATATGTCACATGCAAAGTTGGAATTATGAATAATTCGTGTATTACTGTATAAGCTCGTGTATTACTGTAGGAGTTTAGCTATACGTTGACAGCGAGTGAACATGGACCATGTCACGTGTAGGAACCTGTGCGAATGTTTTGTACACAGCGCGTTTTTATGCGTTAAATGGATACCAAGCGATATTGCAATGTAATTATACTTCATGAGAGGTTTCAAATAACTCTAGCACACACTTAAACAATGTTTTCATGAGTCGGCGGGACTGTAGAAAGATGAATCCGGGAGCACCTGTCAGTTTGTATGGCTTCGTTAGGAACATCTAGACCGCTTTAACGGCAAGTTTAAAGGTTTACTTCTTCCTTACTATCTTAGTTACTTGATAGGCTATAGAAACCACGTCTTACCTGTCGTTTTCCATGCTAAATATTCATGTTTTGGTAGCCGGGGGTCTCAAATCGACCATATTTCCGCACTTGTGTGGGCGTTTAACCGCCCGTGTATGGAATTAGGTGCCTCCAATCGACGTGTATGGAAAATCCCTTACCCACCGTGAAGGTGTCCATCAAATAGTAACAGAGATGGAAGAGAAATTCTTGGTGTACTGAATCAAGGGCCATAAGTCTGAAAATCACTGAAATGCCTGAAAAATTGATAGTACACATCTGCAGGGTACTATGCATCTTCTGTAATGATAAAGAGACAGTGGAAAATCATCTAAACATGTACAAGGTTCAAAGCATCATCCAAAATACGAACCAGAAAAATACTGGGAGGCATGTGGAAGCTTATACCAAACTAGAGTGACGAGTCCACACAAGTGAGGGCCATATGTGTCTTTGAACGGCCTATTCATCATTTAAGGAAAACACATTAGGTGACTACATGTAGAAAAGCTACCTGACAAACTGTATTGCACACAGTGTTCCTGGTTTGGAGATCCTTACACGATAAACTTCACCTTTGAGCAGATCCACTAAATGGACTGGGTCTGTAACATCCATTTTCTCTCCCCAAGAAGTCTCTATTGCCTCCGGAGAGTCCAAGCCAGAGGCCACCATGACTTATTCACATAACTAGTCTTCTCACTTTCCAGTACAGTTTCACACAGGACTTGAACAGTCCTCTCACTCTTATTCACAACTTCCAGTCTGTACCTTCTCACACACTTGAATAGTGTGTTTCTCACCTCTCTTACTTCCCTGCTCTTCAAAAGTTTGCACCTTCTCACCTCTCGGCATCTTCTCACATCTCTGCTCTTCAAAAGTCTGCACCTCTTACTTCTCCGCTCTTCAAAAGTCTGCACCTTCTCACCTCTTACTTCTCCGCTCTTCAAAATTCTGCACCTTCTCACCTCTTACTTCTCTACTCTTCAAAAGTTTGCACCTTCTCATCTCTCCGCTCTTCAAAAGTCTGCACCTTCTCTTACTTCTGCTCTTCAAAAGTCGGCACCTTCTCATCTCTTACTTCTCCGCTCTTCAAAAGTCTGCACCTTCTCACCTCTCCGCTCTTCAAAAGTCTACACCTTCTCACCTCATACTTCTCTGCTCTTCAAAAGTTTGCACCTTCTCACCTCTTCAAAAGTCTGCACCTTCTCACCTCTCACTTCTCCGCTCTTCAAAAGTCTGCACCTTCTCACCTCTGCTCTCAAAAGTCTGCACCTTCTCTTACTTCTGCTCTTCAAGTCTGCACCTTCTCACCTCTTTACTTCTCCGCTCTTCAAAAGTCTGCACCTTCTCACCTCTCATACATGATTGTCACACCACCACAGCAGGGTTATGCCAAACCGGGCATCTCCGACGGAATACAGCTTTGCAAAGCCAATGAAAATGGCCAACAGAATGGCACCAGATTAAACATTCCATTGCACGATGTCACGGATATATGTACGATGAATAATGAGTCGAACAGGTACATGAACAAGAAGCTTGTAATCTCTCGGAACTCAAAATGTCCGTAAAACTGAGCAAAACAAACAACTATCTTAATGGGGACTTCGAACGAACCAGCTGATAAGGAGTGAGTGAGTAGTAGGGTTTAACGTCATTTTCAACCTTGTTTCAGTCCTATCACGACTGTGCCATGTGCCAGAACACTAGAGTGCTCAGTTCCTATTACCCTGGACACTGATCAGCCCAGCCAGTACAGCACCCCGTCACCCATCGAAGTAAAGTCCTTGGGTTGGATAAAACATACAGGGCTTCAAATGTGGCTGCATGTGAATAAGAGATTCCAGCTTTCAGTATATAAGTGATTAATATTTATGGAAATGACCACACCAAATGCAAACAGGGAATTCCTTGAGAACATGTGTGTGGAAGAAAGCAAAATGTGGGTGTAGCCATGGTAGCTGAAGCATCAACAAGGTATATTATGCCAGAGACCATGCCTGTAGACTTTGATTATCCCATTACCTCAATATTTCGATAAACATTTTTAGACTTGGAGCAGAAAAAAAGGTTTTATGTCAACTGAGGCTAAATACTGTGGCATGGATATGTTATTGATCACAATAACTGAAAATACAACTAGTGAAATTTGTAAAAAGTTAGCAGGATTTCTCTCCACAGATGCCTGAAGTTAAGTTTTGCTGTCTGAATAATTAGAAGAAATAGGGTACCCGTATTGTGCTACTGAGTTGGACATGCCATTGTCGAGTTGATTTCTTCATCTCTGCTCAATCGATAAATAAACAAGCTCTGACTGTATTTTGCCTGGCACCTAATCTTTTCCCCCAATGGAGGTGTGTTCAGAATGAAATCCAGCTACATGTAATCTTGTGTTGTAACAAAGAAATGGGATGCATGAATGGGCGAGAGTGCATAGGATTTAACATCGCTTTCAACAATATTTCAGTCATGTCGTGACGAACCAACTAAGCACAACCCAGGCAAGTTTGGTTCCTGTTGCTTAGTGAGGATGACCCCTTTCTGGTATAGATAGCACCAATTTTAATCAAAATCTCATCATTTGTCCCCTTTTATTACACATCCCTTTTGGACCTTGCGTCCACATCTGACGACTTCAGGAGATGTGATGCAGTTAACATGTTGACTGCCAGCGACGAATACCACTTCCTTTTACAGTTGCTACGAGTATACTCATAGCGGTTAAAATTCTTTCAATGGCCAAACCAATCTACCCATCATTCTTTTTGGGAATTCCCATGCTACGAGATAGTGAGCGAATATGATTTAACGTCGCTTTCAACTATATTTCAGTCATATCACAACGTTGGGAGAGAACTTGTGTTCACCAACTGCCAGCATTGGTTCTGTCACTATCAGCCATGCCAGCATATCCAGTTTATGGTACCATATACAATGGCTCCCCCCCGAGTACACCCGTAGTGGCGGAATCCGGTATTCCCACTGCTATGAGTATATCTGTAGTTGACAGTCAACCTATTGACCTTTAACCTGAATTCCAAGATCCTACCGCAACATTAATGTTGAGCCTCCACCAATCAGGATCAAGCTTCCATCTGGATTTGAGTTGGACATTGAAGATAAGGTTTTTTCATTGGATTAGCCACAATCGACAAATATCCTTTGAGGTCACTACTGTGCAAACAATACGGAACCACTGTCCCACAGCCCGGGGTAGATTCAGTGACTGGTCTTGGATATAACACCTTGGGAGAAAATGAAATATTAAACATTTATAAACAATGTTAGTATTTGTTATCAAATCAAACCTGCTGTTGCTAATGGCCTTATCTCCCTTTAGGAAGATCCTACAAATAGTTAAAACGAAAAGTTGTCTCCCCTGAGGGAGCTCTCTCAGCCCAGCTAGGTTACTTAAGCTCTGCCCACTCCTCAATTTCCCTCTTTCTCATTCTTATAGCCGAGACGTGTGGTGTGCAAGGCCGTGGAGTGAGGGGCAGGATGGGAGGGTAATTAAAGCAACAGCAGGTTTGATTTGATAACAAATACTAACATTGTTTATAAACGTTTAATATTTGTTGCTCAAATCTACACCTGCTGTTGCTAATGGTTCACTACCAACATATGGAGGTGGGCACCTCGGCCTTGTTGTAGTTCCAATAGCAGGCTGAGTAACCGCTGAGATGATCACGGACATGGCACACTAGTACTCGACAAGAGGGACCCTGGTCGGTGACGCTGTGGGTAGTCATAGAGTAATCATAATAGATTGTTGAATGTACTCGTCCATGCAGCCGTGATCGTGGATGTGGTGCACAATTTTACCCCCACGAAGGAACTCGGGCCGGTGGCGCTGTGAGTATTCGAGTGGTAATCAGTGTATGATGAATAGAAGTGGTCATGTACATCCCGACAACATTGCATACAAGGTGCCCATCTTATACCACTCTTCAGTCCACAAGCCGTCTTACGTCAACTCTCTGTACTTTAGTCCCTGTTGCCGACACTGGTAAACCTGAAAGTAGTACTCACGAATGTGTCCGGTCTTGTAAAATGACTTGTGAGTTGACAGCAGCTGCCTCTCTTGAGATGATCTCGTAAGTTGGTCATAATTGCCCTCATGCACCAAACTCTCTGTACTTTAAACCCGAAACTGACACAAAGTATACCTAAAAACCAATACTCACCATTGTGTCAGGTCTTGAAAGATGTCTTGTGAGTTGGCAACAGGCTGACCTGTTGAGGTGATCATCTAATAAGGTGGACATGTGATTAGCTGTGATGATGCCGTAAGTTGGCCGACTGCATAGGCTTACAGCACATTAAAACTCACCCAGAGAGAACCCGGGTCGAAGACGCTGAGGGTACTCGTGGATTAAAATCAAAAACCTGATTGTAAATGTGGTACACAATACTCAATAGAAGGAAAAACCCAGGTCGTAGAGACGCAGTGGGTGTAAATAGAGTAAAACCAGTAATAACCCTGCCTAAACCATACTCACCGATGAGACAGGTCTTGTTAGTTGGCTGACTGACTGACCTATTGAGGTGATCATGTAATATGGTGGACATATGAAATGGCTGATTAGATGTGATGATGCAGCAAGCTGGCTGACTGACCGACTTGCTGCGCTGAAAAAAGATACCCCCCCCCCTCTTTTTGGGAAGTTACTGGACCACGTGCTGGGCAGCCACCAGCGGCCCAAGTGTGGTCACTCTATCTGATTGTACTGACATAACTCTCAGATAGAAAACGGTTGAATTGGCAGTCCATGCACAAGACTGGACAAAGTCATGAAGGGATAGGTTCTTCCATAAAGGCCATGATGTAGCGATGGCACGAATTCCATGGAAAGAAGCAGAGGTCAGAAGTGGGGGAGTGTCAATGGCAAGTTGATATGTCCACTTCATGGTCTTCTTCAACCAAGAAGCAATAGTATTCTTGGTAATGTCACGCACTGCAGTTGGCTGAAGAGACCGGAATAATAGACGACGAGAACCCCGACCAGGGTCGGTACGGGTGAGATAGTGACGTATGGCTCGTACAGGGCATAACAGGATGTCGTCCTCAAGGTCACGAACAAAGTCTGATAAAGCAGGGATGGAGTACAAACGTTGAGCACAAGGACCTTGGCGCACAGCCTCATTCTTGGCGATGAACTCGGGGACGGGACGAAAGGAAATGCGAGACCAATTTGCCGTCCAGGTCAAGACGACCTTTCCAGAGTGTGAAACTCGGAAACTCTAGACGCCAAAGCGAAAGCCGCCAGGAAAGCAGTCTTGTTGGAAACAGCTTAATAGATGCGGACTGTAAAGGTTCGAAGTGCGGACGAAGCAGGCACTAAGAACCACACCAAAATCCCACTTCGGTAACAGCTGGCGAGTACGGCGAGACTGTAAGGCGAAAGCAGGACAGAGATATTGTCATACAAACGAATGTCGATGCGGGTCGAAAGACGTAAAACCCTAGCCAAAACAGACCAGTACCCCTCAATGGCGCTGATTTGAAACTTCTTATCACGATGTAGGTGAAGGAGGAAGTCAGCTACTAAGAGAAGAGAGGCAGTCGGGATCGGAATCACGTTCTCGGCATCAGGAGGCGAAATAGGCCCATTTCGATTGATAGAGCTGCGATGTGGAAGATCGATTGGCTGAACCATCGTCTGTGCAACTTCTGCTGAAAATCCTTGGACTGTAAGTGCACTCTGGATAGTCTGCAGACATGGAAGTTGAGCCACCGCGGGTTGTGATGTATTATCCCGTGAGGTTGACGCAACAGGCTGGGCCAAACTGGAAAACGACGTGGCGGAGCAGTGAGAAGTGGAACCAGTACCGGAAACCACTGACGAAGAGGCCACCACGGAACCACGAGCAGAATGACGCAGTCGTGCTGAGTAATCTAAAGAACTTCCTGAAACAGGGCCATGGGTGGGTAGGCATAAGCCAGGAAGTAGTCCCAGTTGATTGAAAGGGCGTCGATGGCGAAAACTTGAGGGTACGGAATCGGACTGACGAAGAGGGCAAACTGTGCATAGTTCCTCGTCGCGAACAAGTCGATCAAGGGGGGTCTCCCAGATGCTGCAGATCCGGCGGAAAACCTCCGGATGAAGGCCATTCGATTTGAAGCACGGTGTCGGGGCGAGAAAGGTGGTCCGCTAAAACAAAGAGCCGACCCGGAACATGGCGAGCATTGAGATGACAAGAGATGAATGAGAGCCCAGTCATAAAGATCCCACACCAGACGAAAAATTGACCAAGATCGGGTGGTACCCATCCTGTTGATGTGAGCACTGACAGTAGAGTTGTCCGTAGCGATGAGAAGGGACGAATTCACGAGATGCCAACTCCAATGCTGAACTGCTAGGATGACTGCCTTCATTTCCAGAAGGTTGATGTGAAGTCTGGCATCCAACCTAGACTATCTGCCGGACACCTTCGGTCCGTCCAGATGGACTCCCCAACGGGTCTCGGAAGCATCGGTGTAGAGATGGTGCTCCGGAGATGGAAATCGGAAAGGAACACCCCGCATGACGATGTGGCGGGACTGCCACAAAATCAGATGTGGATGTAGAGACGTCAATACCAGCACTAATGGATTGAGGGATGACGTCTGTAAATAAGACAGATGGCACTGCAGTGACCGAACTAGGAGACGACCGTAATGAGTAAGGTCCTCCGTAGAAATGAATAGCCCTACGAGTTGATGACAAAATAACTATAATGCCAACGTCTAATACGAAGCTGCGCATCAAAAAAACCCTCGGCTCTGGGTACATTCATAATGTATTCAATTTGAACCAAGATGTCAGGAACACCAAGCAGTCACAAATATACAGATTATCAAAAATTTTGCAATTAGAAATGACCCCTAAGATTTCCGTCCAATCAGAGAAACCGGTATTCATTACATAAGTTTCTTGATGCATCAATGATGTATACCAAATTTTACATCGAGCATTTGAACGGTATCAGAGATAGAGATCATTAATGATTACGCATAAATTAAAGATGGTCGCCCATCCTTCCCGCCACTCAGAGGAACTGATGTGGTTATTCATTGAAAGTCTCTTGATACATTGATGCTGTATACCAAGTTTCGTATAGAACACTGAAATGGTATCAGAGATATAAATCATTAAAGATTTTGCATAAATTAAAGATGGCCACCAAGGCTTCCGCTCAATCAGAGAAACCAGAACTGTCATTTGTCGTAAGTCTCTTGATGCATCGATGATGTATACCAAATATTACATCGAGCACTTGAACGGTATCAGAGAACGAGATCATTAATGATTTTGCATAAATTAAAGATGGCCGCCCATCCTTCCCCCCACTCAGAGGAACTGATGTGGTTTCTCATTGCAAGTCAGTTGATACATCGATGCTGTATACCAAGTTTGGTATAGAACACTTAAATTGGATCAGAGATATATATCATTAAAGTTTTTGCATAAATTAAAGATGGCCACCAAGGTTTTCGGTCAATCAGGTCCTGATTCAAAGTATCTGGATGTATCGATGATGTATACCAACTTTCATATAAAACAACTGAATGGTAACAGAGATATTGTAGTACCTTCAGCTACCTAGATATTAGCCAGTATAGAAGACAGCCTTACCTGCCGGTTAAAACCCTGAGAGAGTCGTCGGTCACGTCTATTGCAGTCCAGGTCAAGTCGTTCTCTGGCTTCTCTTGCAAGCCCGCGAGTTACTCTCATTGGCTAGAGGGCAATCAGCGCCCTCTACCAAGGGGAGAGAGAGAGAGGAGACAACTCTTGTAATATTAAAGCAATTGTCTCCCCTGCTACACTGGCCTAATGTTCGTTAATAGTCTGTGATATTCTATCACTGAAATGTGAGAAAACCTATTCTTACTACACTCTTCCCCCTTTTCTTTTTTGAGGAAGGGCGTGCCAGCGACTGCAGTCTAAAACTCCAGCAAAGTATTCGCAAGGATAAAAAACATACCATAAAAGTACGGAACTGTACCTAAAGCTTCCCCTACTTTGAACTGGGCTAAAAACCGGACATTACCTAATAACAAACTACGTAATATTAGTCCGACAATAAAATACCCAACCCCAGATCATGGAAGCTGATCTCTAACCCCAACCCTCAGGTCGATTTTTCAACAGACCTCTAATTTCCCAAAGAAGACCCAAAGGAGCTGGAGCGAACTGGCCCACTTTAAGTACCAGTCCGACTCACTATGGAATCTACCTTTTCCCCCAACCTCCCCTTCCCCTCATAAATTAAGGGCTCACTCAATTTTATAATGTCAGCCCCTCTTAAACTGAGAGACTAGCTACACTATACAGCCTGTCAAGAAACAGACCGACTAATGAAATAATTGCCAGACTCTCCTACATTGAGGGACTGACTATATCAGACAGTCTATAAAGTTTTGACTAACTGACTATATCAGACAGTCTATCAAGTTTTGACTAACGACAATAGCGACAGTAACTTTTAGACTGTCAGCACTCGATGAGAGCTTGCTCAGTTTGAAAACCCATCAGTCCCTATTAAATTGAAAGACTGGCTACATGTATAATCAGGCTGATCAAGGAATAACTGCCAGACTCAAGTAACTAGAGGGACTGGCTATATCAGATATCCCATCAAGAGTAGACCGACTAAGGCAATAACTGCAAGACACTCAGTCTCTCAATAGTTGATTGACTGGCTAGCGAACATAGTCTGACTAAAACAGTAACTGCCTGTCAGTCCTCCATACATTGTGGGACTACTCATATAGCTCAAGGCTTCAGGAAACCAGTATCCTCTGTATGCATCAACAGAGACACACATGAAGAATCAACGCATGTGAAACACCCGTGCACAAGGTGCCGCTGACACGTCAACTCAACATGTGGATGAATCTGCAGGACCAGAAGGAATATCGGAATCCATTGAACAGAAGTGCACTGCGTTGCTGATGTTACCGCATTGCCAATGATCAATTAGCCAGGGTCTGAATAAACATATCCAAAATGATCCCCGAATTTGATCGGACATAATGCTCCACAGTGAGCATTCAACCAAACAAGGTCAAGGCTTGTCCGATGTCCGACTTTTATTTCAGACCCTGATTCAATAAATTAAACCGGGATGACAAACACCGGTACAAAACACACTGGGGCTTCCATAGAGAAGACACAAGCAGAGTTGTGGCCACAAACTCCCCCGGCCCTGTGTCTCCAACATGGACTGCCCCGTCATTCTCTCCCCTTGTTAAATCATCCCTCACAATTCGCACTCTCCTCGGCAAAAACTCATATAGAATCCAAGTAACTTACATTTAACACCATTTAACCATTGCCGAATGATGAGCCAACCGTGAGGGTTGAACCCACAGATAAAATTTAACTCAAACCACCATTCCACAACCCCATTCACTCCACTTTCACTCAAGCCTTTCTCCTAACCCCCTAAAAAGTTGAACATATCTCCATCACACAACCGCACATTTTTCCAACACACATCACATGTTCTCCCAACACAGCAACTGTTCTAAAATAGGTACACACACCACACTCAATCTACCAAAAATGATCATTCTAAAATATAGGTCCACACATCACAAATCAACCAACACACCATTATCCAACACGCCACATCACTATTCAACATATCACAGATTTCTTGTCAGACATTTTATCTTTTTTTTTTATCTTTCCCCCCAAAAAGAACAACCGACACATCAAACCAAAATGCCACATCACCTACATCAAAATACAAAGACATCAACATCAAAATCAACTCAAACCAGTGTGCTAGATGGCACCACATGCCAATGCCCACTGTCAATCTGCATTGCCCCCTAACATTACCAATGCTAAAAGAGAACTAAACTGAAGCATTGTCCAAACCGGTCATCATGCATCAACATTTTACTGCAGGAACCCCCATGTTCCCAATAACCAGGGCCTTCTTCCTAAAGTCGACGACACAGCCATAAGCGGCCAGAAAGTCCGAGCCCAGTAACAAATCCTGAACCACCGGGGCTACAACCATGTCTCCAAAACAGTTAAACCCTGCAATGGAAAGGGGAACCTGTCGAACCAACATTCCCATACTGGCCGTACCCTGAAATGCACCAGTTAGCTTAATGGGAGTGGATGACAGTCCCATAAGCCCTAACTTTCCAAATAATTCCGGACTCATCACTGTTACCTGAGAAGCAGTATCCACTTTCGCACTCACGGGAACGGACCCGACCCTGACTGGAACTACCATTGCCCCCTTCCGAGCCCCAGACACGGTAACGCCTCTAACGGCAGCAGTCGACCCGGCACAATCTGACAAGGCAGGTCCTCCTGTGGTAACCAACCCGTCAAGATTAGTGCGAATGGGGCAACTTCGACTTATGTGCCCTAATTGGCGACAAAGATGGCATCGTACTTGGGGACATCGGAAGCTCTTATGCCCATTTTTCCCACACGAGTAACAGGTAACTCTGTTAATAGGGGCTTCACTGGCTACCGGTAGCTCGGGAGAATTAACAAGTCTCAATCGAGACTCACCCCGACCCTCCCGTAAAAAATCCCCTCCCACAGGCTCGAGTTGTGGAAACTAGACGGACCTCTGCTACATTCAAAGCTTGATGATTATACAGTGAGGCGTTGACACATGTCAACGCATCCTGAATAGTTCTGGGGTCTTTCTCCATGGCAAACAAAACTATAGCCTGTGGTTCATGACAACCTTTGAAAAATTGCTCCACAGCTATCGATTCGACTAACTCACGTGGAGCCCCCGGATACCCCTTCACAGCTAACTCAACACACCTATAAGCAAAATCAGCCAAAGTGTCATCGGCCCCCCGCTCCTCCAACTGCAACCGATGTCGGATTGCTTGAGGAGGCTCGAGATCACCATACCGTTTGTCTAAGGCTTCAAGAAGCTCATCAAAAGAATTACAAACTGCTTTCGGTAAGAAAGAGTAATACTCGATGGCCTTGCCATGCATGCACTCAGTCAAACGCTTTAGAGATTTTGCCTTGCTCCACTTCCGATCTTGAGCTTCTAATTCAAATTTAATTTTAAACGGCGACCAACCTTTGGCATCGCCGGAAAAAACTAATGTTTTCGGAAGTGAACGGCTGCTACTACGTGTAAAAGGTGATGCCGAGGGGCTACGGCCACGTGATGTTAAAGGGCTACGGCTACGCCAGCGTACTGTTGGAGGACCACGGAGAAGTCTACGCGATCTCAAATTCGCTTTATGTTGCCGTATAGGCTGCGAAACATTTGGCTCAATTAATTTATCTCCCTTGTCCTCCTGACCATGAGCAATGCCAGAATGATCAATGGGTGGAGAGGAATGGCTACCTTTGTGCTCCTCCCCAACCTTACTATGTGAAGGGACGAAAGGGTCAGAGATGGGCACAGAAAGGTGCTCCACCCTCTGATCATGCCCTGACCCCTCGCCAGCATTCACCACCCCTGCATCCATATAAGGTGCATGCTGGGCACCCTCACCAGCATTGCATTCCCCACCTCCCAACCCCGGCATTTGCACAACATTGACCACAGACAAATTTTCCTGCTCAACGTTGCCCATTGACAGCCTAACAGCACCATCACCAGTCTGCACTGAACTAGCATCAGCCCCCACCCCTCTAACCATTGGAGTAGACGTCTGGCCACGCATCATGGTCACCAGCATTTGCCCCTAATTGGGTCTCCATCCCCCTCAATTCCGTTCCCACCCAGCTCTCCAATTTACAAACCTTCTGAACACATTCTCTCTGGTTAGTTGCCAGCTGATCGATTCTGGCGACACATTCGCCCTCGTTAGATACCAGCTGACCGAACTTGTTAATACATTCTCGCAAGCTCTGAGAGAGACTCTGAACAACAGATTCCCTTTCCCCCCTTAAATTTTGAATGTGATTTTCCATCTCAGTTCGCAATTCGCCTACATGTTTTTCAATTAAATCTGAAACATACTCAGGGCAAATGGAAACATCTACCCCACTAATAAGAGAATTCTCCATCAAAGGATTCTTCTGGAATTGTTCAATATTATGTGCCATTGATATGTCTACTGGTACCAGTTCTGTCATGGTGTGAATTGTGGGACTCCACAAAAATACAAATGAAAATATTCAATAAACCGCAATACTCACTTCCAAAATGGCTGCCATAAAATAAATTTACCTGCCTTACTTGATTTGCCAAAATACTATCAACCAGACTCGCCTCCAATGGTACAAATCTAGCTACCATAAATTCCAACCAAGCTGCAGGAAAAATAAAATGCGTAGCTCAAAATTTACCGGTCAACCAACTTGACAGCAATGGCTGTGATACACAATAAATTCTGTTTTCTGTATAAAACAGAAATAAGTAGTTTTATCAACTACTCACACTCAGTGAGTTTCCACTCCAGAAACTCACTGGAAAAAATGAAGCACTTATGAGCTGAACGCACACACGTTACCGCAGTCAATGCGCTAGTGTGCTTATTCAACTCAAATCCATCAGAAAAAAACAAACAAGACCCTTCAAAACAAGTGCATCACGCGTTACCGCAGTCAACACGTTGTTGCAACTTCCCTGTTAAGTCCAAAACTAGAAACAAACCAAGCGCAATAAGATACAAAATAATCACTGTTGCTAGTAGCCCAGTTAGTGCCTAAGGGCTCAATAGAATGTGTGTTGAATACCAAACAATCAAATGGTGTCGATCAATACAAAATGAGACGGAGTTATCAACAATCAAAGTCTATTTCCCAAAATAAATAGGATCAAAACTCGCAGAGTTGGCATTTTGCAATCGCCAACTAAATTATGGTTGCCTATTTAATAAATGTTCCCAAAATCAACTGGTGTTGCCCAACAATACCCGATTACACTCTAATCGGGTGCAATGTTGATGCTACACCAATTGTTTTTATTTATTTTATTTTTTTTTTCAACTAAATGTGTGTTTTAACAAACATTAATCACTCTACCAAAATCAGATGGTGTCACTGGACACCACCAGACCACTATGTAATTGAGTGTAGCGCCGATATGTCAACACTCAAAAGAAAATTTTATTTTATTTTTTATTTTTCAAAGTAAACCCAAGAATGTGTGTTTGAATAAAAACTAAACTCTCAATCAAAATCAGATGGTGCCACTTAACACAACCAGACCACAATCAAATTGAGTGCAGTGTGGATATGTCAACACTCAAATCTCAAAATACCATCTGAGTTTGTGTTGTATTGAACACCAAACAATCAACCACATCCACCAGATCAAAATCTGATTAAATATGGTACAAGTTTGTCAACATCCCACCACCAAAATATTGACCGTTTATTTAAACTCAAAATAAATTATTCCCAAAATACTGAGTGTATTTCAGCAACACTGACCACTCACCCTTTTTACAGTGTAAGTCACCATTGAGTACACCATCAAGGTGTACAGTGTATATTGACCACCACAGAATCTGAGGTCACTTCAATTTGTACTCGCCAAATCAGAATGAACATCAGCAGTTTATGTATTCACTATGAAAACTCACAGGTAGCATTCAGCTACATGTAACACCTCACGAAAAGCCACGAAGTTAGTAGCCAAGCTAGGTACCAATATATTAGCAAATCTATTGAAACATTAATTTGAATGTTCTATGCCATGGCTAGCAAGAATTTCAATCAAACGAGAGAAAATCCCCCACATTCAATGTAAGCACCAGCTAATCCCTCGCGCAATAGCTACCAGGAAATAGCCAGGTGAACTTGACGAAATTGGGCGAATTCCAAAAATTACCAAATTGAACTCTAGCCTTTAGGCCATAGATTTTCAGTGAATGTCCCAATCAAATTCACAAAAACTGACCACCGGAAAAGTCAATGTAGTTTGACCGATAATACAAAGCCAAACTATTGCTATACATTGTAAGTCGACCACCAGTGAAAAATGGTCAACAGAAATTGACAGTGCGATAGACTCTCACAAACAAGTCTCGATAAGACAACCGTGCAAAAATATACCAGTGGCACAGCAAGAATAACCACAATTTGTCAACAGCACGACTGATGAATCCACGTACATCACAAGGTCATGCAGTACATGACCCTGTACCCCAAACTCAATCACCGAACCGAAAGGAAATGACTAATCTGACCGCGTTCAGTCACTAAAACTTCATCCCATGCTCCAAATCTTCTCCAAAAACCCACCAATATCACCAACCCAACCAAGCACATACAAAATATAATTATCATGGGACAGGACTATGAACAAAACACAAAAATACACATATGGACACACAAACAGTACCGGTACACATACATGACAACACAAACATTAACATATAAACCATTCAAATATTGCACCTGTCAAAATCTTTATCCCAACTTCTACTCCTAATTTTCCCTACCAAATACTATCTCAGAAAAAAAAAAAATACTTCAAAATTCACCAAATCACACAAAATTCTAGCTAAATCTAAGGTGCAATATTGAAGGCAACCAGCAGGCAAGTCTGCCCGCTACACTGGC
>JAVTVY010010393.1:0-45853 GCA_036873755.1 Hanleya hanleyi | reverse complement strand
CCCGAGTCGCAGCCCCTGCAGTCGCAGCCTCTGCAGTCGCAGGATGTGCCTTTACCGAAACCGTATGCGGAGAAATTGAAAGTGCGCTTCCTACAATATCTAGGTCAGTTACCGGTGCTAGGTTTCAATTCGGGACGTTATGATTTGAACATGGTGAAAGAATTTCTTTACCCCTACTTGGCCCAGTCGAATACCCTCAAGTCCGTGATCAAGAAGATCAATAATCATATGGCCCTCACTACCACATCACTGCATTTCCTGGATGTACGGAACTACTTAGCTCCTAATTGTAGCTATGATCAGTGGGTCAAGGCCTATAACTGTGCACAAACCAAATGGAGGTTCCCTTACACGTATATATCATCGCTCGACCGTTTGCAGGAAACACAGTTGCCATCCCGGCACGCCTTCTTTGATGATTTGAAGCAAGTGGAATGTCCGGAAGACACGTACGGGGAACTACAGCAGGTATGGAACGATGAACATATGCAGACCTTGCGAGATTTCCTGATATGGTATAATAACCTAGATGTGGTTCCTTTCCTGGAAGCGGCCGAGAAAATGGTGCAACTCTTTCGTCGCCAAATGCACGTCGACATCTTCAAGGAGTGCTTGAGTTTACCGGGTCTGGCGCTGCGCCATCTTTTTCAAGAGTGTGCTACGTACTTCTCGCTGATACAGCAAAAAGATGCAGACATGCATGATTGTCTAAAGCAGAACATTGTGGGCGGCCCGAGTCTTATTTTTCACCGTTATCACGAGAAGGACGTCACTACTCTGCCCAGTGGAAAACCCTGTGCTAAGATCATCGGTTTCGATGCGAATGCCTTGTACCTGTGGTCGCTGGCCCAACCTATGCCCAGTGGCCATTATACACGTTGGTTGGCGGAAGATCGGCATTTTACACCGCAACGTACACCCTACAAGCATCTGGCTGATCAGTGGTTGGATTGGGATTACAAGCGTCTAGTCCGTCATTCATAATCCAGCCGTCGTCCATTAGAGAATATCCGCGTCCATAATCCAAAGACCTATTCCATTTCCATATAACAGTATTAGCACCAAATTCAAAAGACAAAAGTATACATAAACATAGGCTTGTTTCCTGCAAGAGAGAAGCGGTCAACAGTTTTCAATGATGCCGGCAAGACATCATGATGTTCCAAAAATATCAAATCCGTATCGCTCATCAGTATTCTAAATCCATAATATTCATTGTAAAGTCGTCATCTAAAGAATGATGTATCTCAATCACGCTTTGATTGTGACTGTTCATATGAGTACCATGAGGATCTTGAAGTACATGGGTTCATACGGCCCCTAGCCCCGGGTTAAGCGGAATTAGACAAGTTACGAAACGTAACGCCATAGATCTTGCACGCTACGTTCGTATTTTGCTATCAGCATGCGATATGTATCGCCAAATTTGAGAAACTTTGAGTGGAGGCGCTTGGTGGAATAGCCCTGTTTTATAAGTTTCTGCAACAATGTTTTGTGACGTTGATTAAAATCATCACATTTAACACAGGATCTAGCAAATGCTACTAAGCGAGATATGTATACGCCATATGCAGGTCCCACTGGAATATTACTATCCAGAAAGGGATAGTTTACGATGTCGAAATTGTAATCATCTCTTTTGTCATAAAGTCGACGAGAGAGAATGCCCGCTTCATTTTTATAGAGATAGAGATCTAAATAAGATGTGCCTGTAGGGCTATCTGTAGTTTCCTTCAAATCCAGTGAAGGTGGATATATATCCTTCACTGCGTCATTTATATAGCGATTATCCACAGCGAGAAGATCGTCTATATAGCGTTTGGTGAATGAGAAGGAACGGGCTTTGAGTGGATCGGTTTTTGAAAGCGCCAGCATATAGACGGGCGATTTATATACGACACCAGACCAACGCCACAGAGAAGCGCATAGGAGATCGTCGACTTCCCGTCGATGGGTTTGCCCTGGTGGGTAGCACACCCACCGTATTCCAATTTTACGGTTGCTATTGGCACGGCCACGAATGCCATTTCAGCGCTGGACGCTTCAACGAACGACGTGGAAAAACACCGCAAGAATTACGGGAAGAAGTGGTGGCGAACGGTGATTATGTGAAAGAGAGAGGATTCCATCTGATTGAAATGTGGGAGTGTGAATTTCACACGATGTGTCAGGCCCTACCCCATTTACGACGTTTCCTAAAAGAGCGCGAGTACCCCTTGAGTCGTCGGCGACTTCTGAGTCTGCCACAGATGTTCGACGCCATTCGTTCGGGGGACCTCTACGGCTTTGTCGAATGTGATTTGCATGTTCCCGACACTCTCAAGCCTCTCTTCGCCCAGTGCCCTCCCATCTTTAAGAACACGCTGGTGGGTCGGGCTGATATTGGGGACACCATGAGGACCTATGCGGAGCAACACGAGTGTTTGCCTCAACCTCGACGCATGTTGATTGGTAGTATGTGGGCCGAGAAAATCTTGCTGGGCACCCCCTTACTGCAGTGGTACATGAACCACGGTTTGGAAATTACCCAAATATACCAAGTGATACAGTACGTACCCGACGCTTGTTTTGCGGAGAATGCCGACATCGTGACGTCGGCCCGTCGTCAAGGTGATGAATACCCGAGTGAGGCCATCATCGGTGAATGTTGGAAGTTGACTGGCAATGGTTATTACGGAAAAACGGTTACGAACCAGGATAAGCACGTCAACGTGAACATTTGTACTACTGCCCAAGCCCGCAAAAAAGTGAATTCTCCTCTGTTTCGGTCCGTGGAGGTCATCGATGACGACACCTATGAAGTCACTTCAGCCAAGAAGACTATCCGTTACAACCTACCCCTGCAGATTGGATGTATGGTATATCAGGTGGCCAAGCTGAGGATGCTGCAGTTTCTCTATGATTTCATGGGTGTGTATTTTAATCCATCAGACTGGCAACTCATGGAGATGGATACCGACTCGGCCTACATGGCCGTCTCTAATGCGGATTGGGAGTCCCTGGTGAAACCGGAGTTACGTACCCAGTATGAAGCGGAACGGGACCAGTGGCTACCTCGACGTGACCATTACCAGTACGATAAGCGTACGCCGGGCCTGTTCAAGCTGGAGTGGAGTGGGGATGCTATGATTGCTCTCTCCTCCAAGACGTATTACTGTTACGGAGGAGAAGAAGGAGACGAAAATAAGTTTAGCTGCAAAGGGGTGAGCCGGCGCGATCCCAACATCGACAAAGCCTTGTACTTGAACGTGCTGCAAAGCCAGGCCCGTGCGAGTGGTACTAACCGAGGATTTCGGGTGGTGGATCACCAGATGCGGACGTACATTCAGCAACGAGACGCCTTTACTTTCTTTTACCCGAAACGAAAAGTGTTGGCCGATGGTGTGAGCACCACTTACTTGGACTTGTGAATAATGTCGAACTATAACTGTTGATACACAAATGTAAAAGTCAGGATGGCCGAGTGGTCTAAGGCGCCGGTATTAAGTGCTGGTCGGCGAAGAGCTGGCGTAGGTTCGAATCCTACTCCTGACAGAATTTTTTTGTACCTTAACCCTACTATTTGTACCCTGTATTCTATTTGTACCCTGTATTCTATACCTTCTTGTTGACTTAAATAAAAAAAAAAAAAGTCAAAACCCATCATTTTTTTGTGTTTTTTCATCAATTTTTTATTCAACATCAATGAACGTCAGAACAACAACGTCATAACAATAACGTGATAATAAAAAAACAAGTGGCCTGCGCGCGCACAGTACATTTAAGTTAACCAGAGAAATGGAGCATGCACATTAAAACGAGAGGCCATCCAGTCATAGACGAGGACATCACGGTCTTCGGCTTGACAATAATCATCAAACATGTGTACGATGGTGGGCATAGAATGTCCTCTACTCCGGTGAGGGAGATAAAACACACAGTACTGTCCGCACACACTACTCAAGGGTCCTTGTAATCTTTGAGTATTCCAACGCCACATTGTAGTAGAGACGTCCATGAATTTCACCAAATCGGCATGTAGGGGTGCAAGTCCGTAGGAATCAAAGTATTCGCCTTGGCCTAGGGTGTCCACGTACACAGCTATCCAATGTTCACCGGGTCTACTCCCCGGGCCTGTATTCAGGATGTAGGCTGCTGGAGTGGAAGAGTGGGTGGGAAACACATTGCGTGGAAACACACCTCGAAAGGGGATCTTCGGATCTCGCTGGAGTATGCCCATCAGCTGCTCTGTATCCATGACTCTAGCTGGCGTAGTCACACAGCACGTTTCTTTGCTCATCCACGCTGATGACGTTATCAAACTCGGCGTAGCAAATCACGTTAATGGTGTGGGCTAGAGGGACGGCGAAACGCAGTTCCAACCGTAGGTTTCCTTTCTTCAGCAAAGCCAGTTGATGATCGTGTTCCAAGGTGGGGGTGAGGTCGAAGGCGAACAATGTGTACCCATGGCTAAAGTTTTGTCGACTGATGGTATTGCCTTCGTCCTGGTTGTTTTGTCCTGTGGCTGTAAACAGGTTCAGGTAGGTCCGCACATAGTTTTCGTTAGCAAAGTCCGGTTGTAATGGACGGGCTGGAATTTGATGGCCGGCCACGTGCAGTGCCACAAAGTTGAGGTTGAAATGTTGAAATTGGAACGGATTCTCATCCCACTGTCCATTGAAAGCAGTGTTGGTCACACACGCCAGGGTAAGACGTTTAGGGAGATCCCCTAGAAATAAATTTTCACGATTGGCCATCATCGTACCTGATGGCACAGAGAATACCTTGGTCTGTACGCGTCGGATGGGGTACAGGGCTGGTTTTTTCGATAAGGCTTCCATGTGACTCAGCAACACGCCCTGTTGCAAATCTACCGTACGGACAAACAGGGCTGCATCTTCAATGATGATGTTGTATTGGTTACCATCAGCTCCAGTGGCCATCAAGGCGAACGTGGGTGTGGAACGGATCAACTTGATCTTGATGGATACACCGTTCATCATGTAGCGGTCTTGCAGGAACAGATCGGCGTGCAGTCGTCCCATCATATCGATGGACTTGCTTTTGGCTGCCATGTTTTTGCGCGTGATGAACCCATTATTGGCAGCGAGCACGCTGTTCATGGCTCCGGGTGTATCCCTGTAGTACAGCGCAGCTTGTAAGTGTGTTTTTTTGGCATCTTCGCCGTACGACAACAGCGTCTCCATGTAGGCTCGGTACGGGTACGTATTGGTGGACGTACTGATGAGTTTATCGTTCAGACCTATATCCACCTGTTGGAACAACGAGTGCAGCCAAAGATTCACCGGGCCTACCACCGCATCGTCCGCTATGGGCGTCCCGTCGTTGTCCATTATTTTGGCTTTCACGTACAAGTACGTGTGGGCTAAATCCAGGTAGGCCGTATCTTTGTTTTCAATGGTAAATTCCACGGGGCCCATCCCCGTCAGGCTAGCCAGGGGTCGATGTTCTACCCAACGTCCTTCGGCTACACTGGTTTGGGTGGGTGGAATAGTCCACAAATCCAATTCACTGTTGGTAGACGGACACGACTCGGAGTGAATGAATGCCATTATGCGAAGATGTCTCTCCTACTACTCCTCTTCTTCTTCGTCCTGGTCTTAGTCCTCTGGTGTGTGCGTCGTCGGTGTGTTGGACGTCGAATGACTCTTCGCTGTGTCGGAGTTTGTCTTTTAAGGGCTTTGGCGATCAAGACGCTGCCGGCTTCTTTAGCCCGTCGTTTGAAGGCTTGTCGGGGTGCTGTGCCTCCCATCACATCACCGGCCACGCGCAATCCACTGCGTACCGCTTGTTTCCCCACCGCTTTGACACCCCGTGTCACCAAGGGTAAAAACGTTTTCACAATGCTGCCCAGTATGTTCCCCAATCCGTGACCAGATGGGCAAGCCTCCTCCCGTTTGTTTCTTGTAGTAGTCGGCATAGCTGGGCGTATGGCACTGGTAAGGCACGTACATTATACGAAGTGAGGAGAGCGGACTTGTCGGAAATGAAGTGTCAGCACCACTTTTCCTCGTTCGAATGCGACCGGGCGTCCCGTGTCATCTCTTATATCCACCGTGATCGTATTCATATCGGTATGTCGTACGGGCAGGTAGAGTATATGGTTGAAACTCTGGTTGACTTGATCGCCATACGTCTTGCTAATGGGCACCACCCGTAACAGAGGTGTGTTCACATCACCCACAATATGGCTGTCCACTGCGTCCGAGTAGACGTACAGTGCGTACATACCTACTTTCATATCCATCAAAATGGTACCGTTGTCAATGGTGGGACCCGTGTAGACGCTGTTAGGCAGCCGTAACATTTGCTGTAGTGTAGGACTGAGTTTCACAGCCACGTTAGGGCTCAGCATGATACAGCTCTTGTCGTTGTGTACGTTGACATCGAAGAGCACGTGTTTCTTGAAGGGAAAGGCTTTCAGGGGTCTTGAATTATTCGTGGTCTCCCGTAGAGCCTTGTACTCCAACAAGGTCATCAGACCCTCTTTGAACTTCTGGAGCGTATCGTATTGGCCTTCGGGGAGAATCAGTTTGTAGACTTTACCTTGGTAGGTCACTTCGTACCATACTTCTTGGTCTTGTACGTTGTACCATGAGTAAGGGTATTGAATATCCACCAGTCCACATTCCCACCGTCCAGGTAAATGTAACGGTTGTGGTAATTGAGTGACATACTTGGTCAAGGTGTTGTCAGGAAACACTTCGAGTGAACTATTACTGGGCAACGTCAGGTAAAACATGACGACTGAGTTGTTCTGGCTTCTGCACCGGGTTTTATAGGGGTTATTAGTAGGGTTCCCAGTAAGGTCCCCAGGCCTTGGGCGCCTTACCTCGGCGTTGTGATCGTCGCGGTGACTTAGATCGGGTAGGTCCCCGTCGTGGTTGTGGTATTTTGGACGGCGGTGACATGGAGGCCCAAGAAGAGGAGGAGGAGGGTGGAGGTGATGGTTGGTGTCGGGTCGATTGCTGCATAAAGGCCCAACGGTTAGGATTCCCTACCAATTCTTGAGGGGTGTGTATGTCTTTTAATCCCTGAGCAAAGACTTCCCAGCCCGGTGGATTAGAGTGTTTGCGAGAACGTACCATATCGTTGATCAAATCGGTCATATGAGACCCCGGCACCACTTTGTTTCGAATCAGCAGTTTTCCTTCAGCGTTCCAACCCATATCGGAATTCTGTTTCACCCGGTCCAACAATAAACGTGCCTTGGTCTTGAAGGCTTTAGGCACACTGGTCAACACTTCCTCTTCCAGCTCAGGTGAGGGTAGTGATGGAGGTGTGAGTGTGGGCGTTGTGGGTAGTTGTGGTGTACTACTACTACTACTCCCTCTATATTGATCCATAAACGTCTGGTACTGGTTCAGCGTATGATGGTAGAGTTGAATTTTCTCGTGATCGGGTAGTCGACGTTGGAGTATACTATTCATCTCTTCATCCAGAGATTGGAGTTGTTGCACTGTGGCAGGCACGGGATAGGGTGATTGCAAACTCTGTAACAGTCGAGGTTCGACCAGCATCATTTTTTTCGTATGTTCCATGACGTTAGCGTCCCAAGATGGAGCCTAGTAACGGTCCCAGTACAGTAGCGGCTAAGGGTGCGAGGAGTGCGCCGAGAAATCCACCTCGCTGTAACACCTGTTTCTTTTTCTTGACACTGCCCGTCTTCTTCACCAACGTTCGGAGACCCGCCTTGTGCCGTTGCAATTTCCCTTTCTGCAGAGGACTGAGTGGAACATTGCCTTTTAACACATTATGGGCCACTTCACACAAACACCGTACCAAGTCGGGATCCGCCCCGCGCACCAGGGCCCGGCCCACCTCCGGTGGCGCGCTGCGTAATACGCGCAGGGCCGGCGCGTGCTTGCGTATCCGTGCAGACATGATGAGTGACGGCTAGAGTGGGTTGTCTTCTTCTTTTATTTGGGTGTGTACACCGTCTGCACCTCGCCGGGAAAAATGAGGGTACGCAATCGAAGGGGTGAGGGAGTGTCTTGTTTCAAGTCGATGAGTAGATACCCGTGAGCTGGTTGGGTAGCATCTTCAAAGGCTTCTCGTACAAAGGCCGTGTTTTTAGGGTACATCTGTTGGGCCAGGTGCGTAATTTGGGAAGCGTCTCTGGGGTTTTTGAATAACACCACATACTGAGCATTTACATCTGACGACGACACAGCTCACCAATCTCCAATGTACGAGTTGTCACAGCGAAACAGCTGACCAATTACCAGTATACGAGTTGTCAGAGCATTTCCATCATAGCTCTCTAGATTTGTATCTAATATCGCTTATGCCGGTGCTAGGGGCCGTGTGGTCATATCATCCAAGTTGCCACATGAACAGGTACAATAAAAGCGTGCCTGAGATATAACACATATCACGAATCGTTAGATTCTTGGTATGTGCTTTAAAATAGGTTAACCAGAAGACTATTCTGTGAAGTCATGTGACGCAGTCAGTATGTCGGCACCTCTTCCCACTTCCCTTATATGTGTTGTAATTTTTTCCTGTATATGGCGAGATTCTGCTGGTGGACGTTTCGTCCCCGAGGCCCGCCCCCTGTACAGACCTTTTGGTCTTTGATATATGTTGGCATTTTGTGGGAAGTTGATGCTGGGTCGACATCGGGCCTTACAGGCTAGTCTTTTGTGTTAAATGCCGTCATTTACATCTGACGACGACACAGCTCACCAATCTCCAATGTACGAGTTGTCACAGCGAAACAGCTGACCAATTACCAGTATACGAGTTGTCAGAGCATTTCCATCATAGCTCTCTAGATTTGCATCTAATACCGCTTATGCCGGTGCTAGGGGCCGTGTGGTCATATCATCCAAGTTGCCACATGAACAGGTACAATAAAAGCGTACCTGAGATACAACACATATCACGAATCGTTAGATTCTTGGTATGTGCTTTAGAATAGGTTAACCAAAAGACTATTCTGTGAAGTCATGTGACGCAGTCAGTATGTCGGGACCTCTTCCCACTTCCCTTATATGTGTTGTAATTTTTCCCTGTATATGGCGAGATTCTGCTGGTGGACGTTTCGTCCCCGAGGCCTGCCCCCTGTACAGACCTTTTGGTCTTTGATATATGTTGGCATTTGTGGGAAGTTGATGCTGGGTCGACATCGGGCCTTACAGACTAGTCTTTTGTGTTAAATGCCGTCATTTACATCTGACGACGATACAGCTCACCAATCTCCAATGTACGAGTTGTCACAGCGAAACAGCTCACCAATTACCAGTATACGAGTTGTCAGAGCATTTCCATCATAGCTCTCTAGATTTGTATCTAATACCGCTTATGCCGGTGCTAGGGCCGTGTGGTCATATCATCCAAGTTGCCACATGAACAGGTACAATAAAAGCGTGCCTGAGATACAACACATATCACGAATCGTTAGATTCTTGGTATGTGCTTTAGAATAGGTTAACCAGAAGACTATTCTGTGAAGTCATGTGACGCAGTCAGTATGTCGGCACCTCTTCCCACTTCCCTTATATGTGTTGTAATTTTTTCCTGTATATGGCGAGATTCTGCTGGTGGACGTTTCGTCCCCGAGGCCCGCCCCCTGTACAGACCTTTTGGTCTTTGATATATGTTGGCATTTTGTGGGAAGTTGATGCTGGGTCGACATCGGGCCTTACAGGCTAGTCTTTTGTGTTAAATGCCGTCATTTACATCTGACGACGATACAGCTCACCAATCTCCAATGTACGAGTTGTCACAGCGAAACAGCTGACCAATTACCAGTATACGAGTTGTCAGAGCATTTCCATCATAGCTCTAGATTTGTATCTAATACCGCTTATGCCGGTGCTAGGGGCCGTGTGGTCATATCATCCAAGTTGCCACATGAACAGGTACAATAAAAGCGTACCTGAGATACAACACATATAACGAATCTTTAGATTCTTGGTATGTGCTTTAAAATAGGTTAACCAGAAGACTATTCTGTGAAGTCATGTGACGCAGTCAGTATGTCGGCACCTCTTCCCACTTCCCTTATATGTGTTGTAATTCAAACTAATGTTCCTGTGCTCTTTGTTCTTACTGAAGAGATTCTGCACGATGTAGATGATGCTCAACCGACGATGATGGCTTCCTTTGGTAAAGAGACGGGTGATTCGACTGTCCGTTTCCGTCATGAGATCGTCCACCACCACCAAGGTGTCTTTGGGCGTATCCTCAGGGGGTAAGCCTTCCACTAAGGTGAGTCCCGGGACACGTGCCAGTTCCTCGTACGCAGGTTGCCAAGCTCCATAACACCACAGGATGCGAGCTAGAGGCGGTGAAATGAGGGCTGACCCGTGTTGGATGAGACGTTGAACGAAGTGTGTTTTTCCCGACCCTGTCGGTCCAGCGATGAGACACGTGAAAGGATGCTGCCACCGAGGATCCATAGTTTTTTTTTTTTATTTTATTTGGTGATTTGCGGTCGGCGTTTAGAAGCCCACCACTGTTGTCGTGGATCCCACCGGGGATCGTAGTGGACCGGGTACCGTTGCCGTGGTAAACGTGATTCACGGGAGTCCACTGTAAATATTTTTAGCGTCGTGGTGTTGGTGGTGGTGGGTGTTATAGGTGATGGTGATGGGGTGGAAGGATCGTCGCTTCTCAGGGATGACGGAGGATCACGTGGAGTCGTAGTACGGGGCGTGGTCGTCGTGGGTGGCTGGATGTGGCGGTCAGGTAACGTGGTGGATGGAGTAGACGGTGTGTGAGTAGACGGCGTGGTAGACGTGGGTGTCTGGGTTGATACGTGGCGGTACCTTGACGTCTTGGATGGCGTAGGCAGCGTCGTAGTGGTGGTGGTGGTGGTGGTGGTCGAAGTGGTGGATGACTGAGATGTGGAACGCAGGGTGCTCAAACAGGATATCACGTACGACAAATCGTAGAACACGCCTGTAAATAACGTACCCAGAAGCACTACTAGACACACTACAGTACCGACTTGTGCTTTTCGAGTTCGTAACAGTAAGGGTAGATGTGTACTATCCATGGTACAATCCTACACTGAAGGCTGGTGGTGATAGGGGTTAGAATTTATAGGCGTTTCATGTCACGGCCTGACACCCAGGAATTAAACGAACGAGGCCACCCTTGCCATTTGACGAAATGATAGGGGATGCCACGTCGACGTTCCGTTTTCAAAATCTTTTCCACCGTGTAGTAGTCTTTCGGTGTTTTCACTATGGGTTGTAATTCTGCCTCGTAAAACGTGCCTTGCAGTGTTTCTCCTTGTAGATCTTCCAGTTGATAGACGTGTGGCTGTCGAGGTTTATGGCGAACGATGACAAAGTGCTCGTCACTCCAGTTGGGCAAGTAACTTTTCTCAAATTGGCCTTTCACTTTACTGATCCGTACCACATCTCCACGTTTGTAACGGGGTGCCGTGAGTGGTAGAGGTGGACTGGATGAGTACAGCGTAGCACGCACTTGATGTTCGTTGCGTTCTGTCACATCGCGGGGAGCTCGCTGGATGCTGCGATGATAGGCTCGATTGTACCCTTGCACCAGTTGAGGTAGTACATCGATGTACCGTCGGGTGTTTTGGGCGGTAAAATACTTGTACATTCGTCCTTTGAAGGTACGATTGAATCGTTCCACCACAGAAGCTTTGGTCTCGTTGTACGTATGGAAGAAAAATACCTTCTGTTTCTTAAGAAAGGCTTGAAAGGGTCGGTTGAGAAATTCTGTGCCTTCATCCGTTTGCAAATAAAGAGGTTTGCGTCCCGTCTTGAAAATCTGCTGGAACGCTCGTACTAGATTCTCTCCTGTTTTGGTGCGAATGGATAGTACCCAGGCATACTTGGATAAAATATCGATACAGGTCAATATGTACCGATGTCCATCATTGTGAGGTGCAAATCGACTCATATCCACTAAATCAGCCTGCCATTGCGCGTCTATACCTCCTACGATGACTCGGTTACGGCGAAAATGTCGTCGGGCTGCTCGATGTAAACTATAAGTGTCTTGGGTTTTTAACCAGTCTCGAACTTCAGTTCGACTGATGCCTTGAGAATGGGCAGCTCGAGCGAGCGCTCCCACAGCGCTATACGCGGCTGGACTGGTAGGGTTGTAATACAAATCGGTTAACACCTTGTTCACTGTAGATGCTGACCCCTTTTTTCCCTTTCGGGACCGCTTCATTACGGTCTTCTTACCCCTCATTGGGGCGCCTCTGGGTCCCCGTCATGTGTGTTCGCTTCATCAGGTGACACTGACACTCTAGCCTCTGTGCATTCTATAGATATAGTACTTTCGTCTTCCGAGGCTGTATCGGATTCATGTTGTTTTTTTTCATGGGGTTCAGCCAGCGCGTCTTCCATAGCACGAGCCCACGCCAATTCGTCTGGTGATCGTTCGTCCGGTGTAAACAGCTGGTCCACAATAGGCACTACTTTCTCCAAGGCTGACCACAGAGAGGGGCCTAGGATGATACTTCGCGTAGGGTCTTGGTAGCGGCCCAGGCGTGCGAAGAGGGGAGGTACGGAATATACGTAGATGGCATTGTCCATGTGGATGAGGTGTCCGTCGAACTCACCGTTCAACACCCGTTTAAATTTAGTCCAGCCGTCACGCTGTAGCGTCACCGTATTCGATAGAGTCTCAGCGGGCGCCCAGCAAATAGCTCCACAGTCTTTCACCAGGGTGACTTTATCTTCATAGACGTGTAATCCCACCTGGGGTGTAAGGGGCAGAATGGCTCGTAGGTCGGATGACATGCTTGCTCTAAATGTCGAACGGTGAATGACACACACTCTGTCTCATCCCTGGTATTTATAGTGTCAGGTACTATTCTGTGAGGGGCTGCTCCTGTGGAGAGAGTACTTCATCCACCATGGGGACTACTTGTTGCAAAGCCGTCCATAGATCGGGGTCCAGAGTAAAACCACCTCGCTTGAGACAGAGGAGTCGAGCAAAATAGGGACCGCGGAAAATGTAGACATCGTCACACAGGTGAATGCTATCCCCATCGAGGTTACCGCATAACACACGTTTCAAGGTAATCCAGCCTTCCGGGGATAAAGAGACACGCGCGGGTTCAGACGTACACCAACATCGACTATCGTCATCGATGAGCTCCACGCGTTGGGGGTACAACAATAGGGTACAGTCCGGTGTAAGAGTGCGGGTAGCTAGAGAGCGCGCCTGGGGGTAGAGTACGTCGTGGACGTCGGTGATAATAGCTTTCAGCGCCTGCCATAATGCCGGCCGGAGTAGGATAGCGGCACCCCCACACTGTTCTAACCGGGGAAAAAAAGAATCATCTCTACCACTTCGCAGGTAGACACCGACTCCCACGTGCAGGAAATCGACTTCGGGTTCTTTTCCCTTTAACAACCGTGTCAATAGAGTCCAGCCTGCTAGGCTTAAACATAGCTTCACCTCTCGGGGATGTTCTTCGATGAGCTGCAGTTCATGGTCATAGACGATGAGAATCACGTCAGACGTCAGTTGGAAGAAGGCGAGCTCCTTTCCGTGCGCTGCCATAATGGTGAATGACAAAACACCGGCCAGGCAAAATGTATATATATACCGATTCTTGCTAATTTCATCGTAATAAAAAATTCGTACGCGTACCCTGTTCTAGAAAATAATTAAAATTACAATGCAATTTTTGTAGGCTGGCTCCAAGATAAATATACTTCAGAACATTTGCGACGCTACATCTGCGTGTCATTTGTGCCTGCACTGTAAACAATTAAGTATTTTGCTCACAGGTGGGAGAGAAGACAACATTGAAATCGTCTCCAAAATGCTTGACCGGCCTATTGGTTATTAGGAGATGACCCCTTTCAAGTCAATAAAAAAATCGACCGCTAGATGGCGTCATGCCCAGCGCACCAAAATGATTCGGAACTGTGCACGTTGGCCCTGCACTGAAACGAAGGCTATGTTTTTAATAGTTTTTCTATAGTTTACCTTCGATAAACCCGTTACAATTTTCAGGGTAATATTATAAGGCTGTAAGCCATATACTTGACGTATTTTTAGCCAGGAAAACAAATTTATTTCCAGTGTACCGGGTTTTCCATACTACCATACTATAACGTTACGCGAGTAAAAATCGATAAATTCATTAAAAATAACGGCTTAGTCTAGCGCTATGCTACTAAATTTTTTAAATACTACACCATGAGTTGCCTGAGTTCAATTGGAAATAAAATTTATACGTGCACTGACATTTATTGCAAAATCACAGCCGTTTAAAATTGGGAAAGAAACACAAACATATTTTGTTCAGCGTAGCTGTAGACCACACAGCTAGAGCGATTTCGCTGAGGTCCGCGCCTTACACTATATAAGCTAGCGGCCAGCTTGATGCGGTCCATTCCAAAACCTTTCACTGTGAGATGAACAAGAAGAAAATGAGCAGCAGCCACGGAATAGCGACAATGTCTACCACCAAGGTCTACCGCCGGCGAAACAACAGAGCGGTATCTCGACGCCAGAAGAAAGCCATGATGGATGCCATTAAACAATTCTGGTTGAGCGAATTAACAGAATGGATCGCCGCATTGAACCAAGACAGTGTATCGGCCGTAGGAAACGGAACAGCGGGCAATTTAAGAAGATTAATTAATGCGTCAAGAACCGTCAGCGAGGAGGGGTGGTTAGAATTACTACAGACCACCATGCGGAGACACATGCACCCTGCCCCTCCTCCGCTGCTGGCGCCCCGCCCACCACAAGAGCCAGCAGTCCAGCCGGACGATGATGAAAATATACCAACAGCGCTTGTGGATTTCCCCCTCCAAGACCTGCCCACCAACATCATATTCGATGAACAACAACAGGACAACCAACAACAACAGACAATAGCTCCCGCCAACTTCTTAGAGGGGATGCCCATCACGCCAGATGACGAAGATGATGATGAGGATGTTCAACATAAATATACCTTGCCACCCTATACCTACTTCTCGGTGAGCCAGATGTTAAGGGAGTAGACAGGAAAACTCCCTCCCTGAAGAAAACAGGGTGATCAAATTGAACTATAACAGCCCTTATCAGGGCTAACCAATGCTTTTCGAAAGAGAACTTCTAATAACTTGGCACAAATTTCAAAGCACAGGTCCCACATTATCCCTCTTTTTATTCTATTAGCAAACTGCATCACCAAAAAAACAACCCCTGCCCGATATTAACGGTCCTTGTCAGGACCAATCTCTCTCTTACAAACACAGGGTTTTTTTCTTTTTTCTCTCTCTCAGTAATTAATATTACAGCCCGAATCATAACGGACTGAAATTTATTTTTGAACCCGGGAATGTTACTAATTTTTCTCTCTCAGTAATTAATATTACAGCCCGAATAATAACGGACTGAAATTTATTTTTTTATTTTGTGCTTTTGATAGAAGTTATAACATTACAGCCCGAATTATAACGGACTGAAATTTATTTGAACCAGCACAGGGATATATGTGTGTGTGGGATCTGGTGTTAATTTTTTGTGCTTTTTTTTGATAGAAGTTTTCCCTTTCGGAAAGATGGGGTGGTTCTAAAAAGAACCTTTTGGATATGTAAGCGATTACATCGTTGAAAGGGCCTGTTGGCGTTGTCTTCTCTCAGTACACACGGGACATGTCAAGGGTATTAATTCACACACTAGGGGTTTGTTAGCATCCGCACACGCTGGTATTTGGGCATGTCGATGAATACAAGCTACACACAAGGCTTGGTGTCCACAGGGGAAAATGGCGTATTTAGCGAATTGGTTACTGCATTCCACGCAGTGTAAATAGGAGACTGCTTGGCGTTCTGTGTTGGATCCCAGTGTTGTTGTTGTTGTTATTGCGGAAACGTAGTGGATCACGTCTTCGTTTTCTTTTTGGCTTATTTTTCTTGTATTCTCTCTTATTCTCTTTTTTCTTGCGTCTTTTCTGTTTTTTCTCTCCTCTTGCCTATTTCTATTGCTTCTGGGGTCTGTTCTATGGCTTCTGTCGTCTTTTCTATGGCTTCTGACGTCTTTCCTGTTTTTTCTCGCGTCTGTCCTCTTTCTTCTTAAGTCTTTCCTCTTTTTTCTTGAGTCTTTCTTTTTTTCGGGTACTGTGGTTTTTAAGTCCTCCCTCTTCTTCTCCTCATCTTCTCCTTCTCCTGTATCTGTATCTGTATCTGTATCTGTATCGGTTCCATCTGTATCGGTTCCGGTTTCTTCTTCTTCTTTTTCTTGTGCCGTTTCTCCTGCTTTTTCTTTAGCTTGGGGGCTTTGTTGTTGTGGTTTCAACATAGTTTCTAACACGCGGTCTATGTCGTCAAAACATTGGTATTCGACTGGGGTAACATCCGGTGTCGTTGCTAGGAAGTTACTAAGCTGCGATGTGGCTGGGGGGTGACTAAGATGGGGTGTGGCTGCTGGAGGGTAGTCCCGGGCTTGAGGTGGAAATAAGTCTTCCATTATAGCATCCAACCATGGTTCGTCATGTACCATATTAATGATGTTGCCGAGCAGTTGTACTTCATTATCATGATTTGTGATGAAGTCTGGTATGTCAATATCCATGATTTCAGCCAGGGGTGACTCCATGACTGGGCACTCAGGCTAATTGTGAATGACTGGAAAAAAATACTGCGCGCTATTTATAGTGTAAGGCGCGGACCTCGGCGAAATCGTTCTATTCTATTTTCTACATTTACGCTGAACAAAATATGTTTGTGTTTCTTTCCCAATTTTAAACGGCTGTGATTTTGCAATAAATGTCAGTGCACGTATAAATTTTATTTCCAATTGAACTCAGGCAACTCATGGTGTAGTATTTAAAAAATTTAGCAGCATAGCGCTAGACTAAGCCGTTATTTTAATACTTTTATCGATTTTTACACGCGTAACGTTATAGTATGGTAGTATGGAAAACCCGGTACACTGGAAATAAATGGATTTTCCTGGCTAAAAATACGTCAAGTATATGGCTTACAGCCTTATAATATTTCCCTGAAAATTGTAACGGGTTTATCGAAAGAAAACTAGGAAATTTTTATCCTTGGGCAATGGTAACACAGCACTATACAGTGTGCAGGCAAAAAATGTGAGTACAGCTATGGATGTTAAATGGGAAAAATTTCCTAGTTTTTTTCTTTTCGATAAACATGCTGCAGTGAACTCACATTTATTGCAAAAAAATGAGACCCCTGTTTTAAAGTTGGAAAAATAAAACACAAAATTTTTTTAGCAGATACCACCATATTGCACTCACTGACACCGGCCGCCATCTTAAACCCACCACCCACCACCACCATCCACCACAGCCGCCATCTTAAACCCACCACCCACCACCACCATCCACCACCAGCCGTCTAGACTATAAATAACGCGTAGTATGTTGACATTTATTCACAAATACAATCATGGGTACAAGACGAGCACTGTTCACCCACCACCCTAGAGATCCTAGAAATGCTAGAGAACACAGAGAGATGGTTACCAGTGGAGATGATGGTGGAATAGCCATAATTACAAGCTTTCAGCAGGTTATTGCCGACGAAACCATCATAAGGCGAAGTACAGAAGAACTGGAAGAGGTGCAGAGGGCTGTAATACAAGAAGATGCGAGGTTGATAAGGCGAAGTCAAGAACAAGACCAAGAAATCAGCAGGGTGGATGCCATAGAAGAAGAAGATGACGATATAACTGAAGGGGAAGAAGAAGAAGAACTTGCATGGTTAAATAGTAATAGACCTCCAACAAATACAACGGCTATAACGACGTCGGCTTCCGAAACTCCGATTATAACGACTTCGGCTTCCGAAACAACACCACCACAACCATGCTCTTGGGCCGAGGTAACCCGCCTCAACGAACAGATTAACGGCATGAGACAAGACATGAATCAAATGGACGCTGAGATTTCAAGACAGGAAAAAGAACTACATAAGGAAGAAAAAAAATCAAGGTGCAGCGTGTGTACAGACGAAGATAGCATGTACGCCGTATTGCCGTGTGGGCATTTATGCATCTGTAAAGATTGTTGGGTCACGCTAACGTGTGTAGGAGACATGTGCCACTGCGTTGAAGCAGGCGAACAACATTTAAAAATCAAGTGTCCAATCTGCAGGAAGCATGTGGGTGGAATAAAGAGAATATACCGCTCATAAAACAAGTGTCGTAACACTTAAAAAAAAGCCCTTTTCAGGGCTGCCCCATCTTTCCGAAAGAGGAAACTTCTATGAAAAAGCACAAAAAATTAACACCAGCTCCCATCATCCTACTCCCCTATGAAAAATAATTTTTAAAATTTTTTTTACAATTTTTTTGAAATTATTGAAAAAAAATGGGAGGGGGGGAGGGAAGGGGGAAGAAGGAAGAGCGGGGCTGAAATTTTTTTTAAAATTTAAAAAAAAAGAAAAAAAAGAATGAACACTAACAACCATTTTTTTAATTTTCTACTATTTTTTTTACAATTTTTTTGAAATTATTGAAAAAAGGGGGAAAGGGGAAAAGGGGGGGAGGGTGCGGTGAAAAGGGGGCGGGGCTGAATTTTTTTTTTAAAATTTAAAAAAAAAGAAAAAAAAGAATGAACACTAACAACCATTTTTTTAATTTTCTACTATTTTTTTTACAATTTTTTTGAAATTATTGAAAAAAAGGGGAAAGGGGGAAAGGGGGGGGAGGGACGGGTGAAAAGGGGGCGGGGCTGAATTTTTTTTTTAAAATTTAAAAAAAAAGAAAAAAAAGAATGAACACTAACAACCATTTTTTAATTTTCTACTATTTTTATTAACACAAATAGAATGAACGTGTTCACAAGGGTATTGAATTTTAATACAATTATATCTGAGTATTGAATTTTAATACAATTAACAGTAAAAAAAACTCTGAATTTTTAATACAATTATACGCTCAAGCCACTTCAATGAATGTGTAGGAATACGGTAAATGTTTTTCAACACTTGTTCAATAGTTCTGCATTTAATACAATTAACAGTAAAAAAACTCTGAATTTTTAATACAATTATACGCTCTCTAGCCACTTCAATGAATGTGTAGGAATACGGTAAATGTTTTTCAACACTTGTTCTGAACACTTGTTCAATAGTTCTGCAACAAGACTTGTTTGAACTCATCATCGTCTTTCCGTCCCTGGTGCACGTAGATGTAGGTAGTAATCTCTTCACGTGGAATTTTGGGAGGGCAGGCAGCTTCCACTGCCAGGGCAATTTGCGCCTCGGTCACGGTCTGTAGTGCCTCAGTGATGCACGCGTATGAGGGTACACTAGTGTCCACACACGTATGCATGTCTATCGGACTGTTATTTTCACAGCCTGCGCATGCTTGGATACGCAAGTGTCGAATGCGAGGTCTGATTAGATCCAGGACTGTGTCGATGTACTTCTTATAAATATAGTGAGACACCTGGTAAGCCAGAGCTTGACGAATTGTACTTGTGAGACTCTGCAACTTCCGCCACGCCGTTAATTTCAAGGTGACACCCTGAGGACAAGGAACACGCTCTTGCGTATCTAACCGCATTTTCCATTTACGGATATGCACCAGGAGCTGGTCGTTGAAATAGGCACAACTGACAAAGATGTCGTCACCCACATAAAATTTCGCTTCCTCACTCCCCTGGTCGCGAATAACCGCATCGATGGCGTAATCAAGGGTCTCCAGTTTTTGCCAGGTGTCTAAGGTCATGGCAATATGCCTACCGGGTCTGTCGTTAAAGCCCGATGCATTAAAATGCACTTGTTCGTCTTTGACACTCACAGTTAAATAGGCTGAGAGCTCCCAAATGTCCGTGTGGGCTGCCTGGTAGGCTTGCTGGATAATGTTATTGATATCCTGCACAGACATAGGAAGTTGCACCTCTTCTTTCACAGGCTCAGGCACTTGCTGGGGTACTGGCTCAAGCACTGGCTCAGGTATTTCTAAAGGTGTTAGTCGGGGCCGTTTGGGTCGTCCAGCGCGTTTGGCAAGTGTACTCTGTGGGGTAATGTGCGTACGTTTGCTAGCTGTACGCTCTTCGGTAGTGTCCATGACTAAGATATCATCATCTACAAGGGGAATTTCAAGTAGATCTGCTAGTTCTTCATTTCCCGTCTTCTTCAGCGCCTCCACGAAGGCTAGAAATGCATAGGGGCCACGGCGCAGTAGACCGTCGATGAGAGCTCTGTTTTGTCGTGAAGTGGTGTTCTCCGCCATGATATCTTCGACACCCTGTTTCAGGAGTATGTTATCGTCCATAAGCAGATCACATAATTCGGCCGCATGCTGCATCTCATCAATGAGGCGAACACGGTTCTTTTGAAGCGTCACTAGGTCGGCTGAATTCATCATGACTATGGGCTCAGGCTGCTGAGTAACTGCTACGGCGTAATAGTCTGGTGAATTTGCACTGGTAAAATGAAATATAGTAAAAGGTTCTCCACAGCTCATACAAGTAGGCAAGCAGGCTGACTGACTGGCTAGAGGTGAAGCAGGCAGGCAGGCAGGCAGGCAGGCAGGTAGGCAGGCAGGCAGGCTGGTCAGGTCAGGTAAGTCAGAGTGCTACGCAGGGTAGTGCAATGAATACACCCCTTCCCTAAAAATCGACTCCTTTTATACGTTTTTCTACAATCCGCCATCTTAAACCCACCACCCACCACCACCATCCACCACAAGCCGCCATCTTAAACCCACCACCCACCACCACCATCCACCACAGTCGCCATCTTAAACCCACTACCCACCACCACCATCCACCACAAGCCGCCATCTTAAACCCACCACCCACCACCACCATCCACCACAAGCTGCCATCTTAAACCCACCACCCACCACCACCATCCACCACAGCCGCCATCTTAAACCCACCACCCACCACCACCATCCACCACAGCCGCCATCTTAAACCCACCACCCACCACCACCATCCACCACAGCCATCTTAAACCCACCACCCACCACCACCATCCACCACAGCCGCCATCTTAAACCCACCACCCACCACCACCATCCACCACAGCCGCCATCTTAAACCCACCACCCACCACCACCATCCACCACAGCCGCCATCTTAAACCCACCACCCACCACCACCATCCACCACAGCCGCCATCTTAAACCCACCACCCACCACCACCATCCACACCCCACGTGACTACAATACTCGCTTCTGATTGGCTGACGCGTGACGTCACAAAGGTCATATGCAAATTTCTGAGGTCAAGTTAACTCAATTGACTCTTTGTATACTACTAACGGACGAATAAAACGTATTCACCATCCCGTTCCCATGCAGTCAACGCCCTTTTATTTATTTTACGATAATCCCTTGAGATGGTTTATCTTTCCAGTGCGATAGAGGGCTACGAATCTCTCTTTACCTTAAAAAATGGTTGTGAGGGATCGAACTTTCCTACCATATCTGATATATTAAAGCAATACCAAATATACTGGTGTAGAAAACACGCCCACAAAAGATCACACGAAAAAAAATATTTCAGGAAGACTGCAATAATGGCTGATTTCTTTGTCAAAAGACTTGCACATCCAGTGTAATATAGAATAATCAGATATTTTTATTTTCATTTCCGCATTGCTTTATTTGCAACCGATTTGTTATGGTTCAGAAGATCCACCGATCGATTTCACCAGGACATGATTGGTTATAACTCTTGATTCTCTCGGTTTGCATTTTATTGGAACCCACAGGACATCTCCTCTCTTGCCATTGTATGCCAATACCAGAAAAGGTTCCCGGATATGGACAGAAGGGCTATTCGACACTGAATCTGAGTTCCGAGTATCATCATTTTGTTACAAAGAATCCTTTAAGATGGCTTGAGCCTGCAATTCATTACCCAGGGACGTTTGCATTTTCCGTGGATTAAGCCAGAATTTGCTTATAGAACAACCATCTAATAGTCGACCAAAACACGTTTCAGCATAATCAAATTCTCTCACGAACAGTTCTACAGTGTAAATATTACCCGCATTCCGCTGTTAGAGTAGGTTTGATTTTCAGCCCGTGCCAATAACATTATTCTGTTTTACCTAACCTCCAGTTAAATCCTCGAGGTTTTCGGTAATTCTCCATCAGACATGATCACGAAGGAGCATCGCTTGGAAATGCCCATATTTGTACAGGCAACGAAAGACGAACTTCCGTCTCGTCCACGCGGTCGAGTAATTGAGTCACGCAAGTGTCACCGTCTGTTATCATAGAAACCTGATGAGCTAGTTTCTCGTGTCCCATCGAATTTGCTACTCGTGAAATGTAGTTAGCTCCGACGCCTTAAAACTGCAGTGCAGTTAACGCACCCGCGAGACGCAACCCTGCGTAATGTAAAGCTTCTCCCACCGATCCATCTGAAACACATTAAACAATGGGTTATTATTCCTCGTAATATAACGCTTTATATGCATCGTTTGCGTGTAATTGATCTCATAGCATCCATTCGTCCATGTCGATGTGAAAGCCATACATACGGCATGGAGATCTCTTCAGATGCCAATAAAGTACAAGTATTATTGGATATTCGTATATATAGTCAACGTTAAGCCTACATGTATGTGGAGTTATCACTTATCACCACCATCTGCAAATGGTTCTCATTGCAGAACCATCACGGATCACTTGAAATTGGTAGTGGCTACACTGACTTCCTGGCCAGTGTCCTGGTTAGCTTTGAGTGGACATGTGATGGTAGTGATGACGAGACGGAGGCAACCCCCTCCTCCCTCTTGCCCAATGTTGCACAAGTGACAACTGTTGACTTAGAAGGCAATATACATGACATTACTTCAGATTCTCTGACGCGATGAAAATATCATTTTTGGGTTACTTTACCCATCGACAAATCCACATTTGAATTAGCTCAGTTGGCGTCACTGTAAATTTAGCTGTTTTTTTCTGGATACAAATACACCATGTGTATCCACATTTTGAAACTCACCAAAAACTAGATTTTCCAAAAATGTGGGTACATACACTATAATGGCGATGTATCCACATTTTATTAACATTGTAATGACTGCTATATTTTATAATTCATCGTTATCAAAGCCGTACGATTATGAAAGTTCTCGCGACTTCAGATTCCTCCAGACGAACATAAAAAAACTCCAACTCCAACGAGTTTTCGGCGTCGATCTGTTGACAATAAAACAGCAGTAGGTACTTACGCTCTGTTAGACTGAACTACAGGAAACTTATCATTCAAATAATCGTATTGTTGAAGTGATGCTAATATTTCGCGGAGCGTGTTGTTGCTTTTTGTCCGCCATGTTGGAGACTTGTAGAGTCCAATTTGATGGTTGCTTGAATACGCAGATTTCAGCCAATCAAACTTTCCCTCAGACTTCACTTGCAGTTGATGCAAAATTTGGACTTCCGATTGTTTTGAAGTTTCTTGGGACATATAGTATCTCTTTCTCATCAATACGAGGAGAAAAACAACTATGTATTCTTAAACTCTTCAAATTATAGTTAAAGGAGTTCAGAAGAATTCATGCCACACATGCAAGTATTTTCGATTTCGATTTAGCCCTGGAAAGTCGGGCGAGAAGGTGAACAAAAAATGTTGTGACGGCACTTCACCCGGTCAAAATCTTCAACCTAAACATTTCTGAATCTTAAGTTTTAAAAGTTAGATTGGAGTATTTAGTTCTATGGGGGTGTTCACATTGCTAATAAGATGTGGATACATCACTTATATAAACAGTGCAACAAAAGTAAGTTCCCCTCAAAGCGTTGTTTGATATGTTCCAAGATATTTGCCCGATCGCCATGAAATTTTGCACACACTATCCCAGTAATCAAGCCGACACGGTGTATCAAGGATTATCCTGTAGATGCAGTTGTGCTCTGATGAGCATGCGCAAACTGGAATTCGGTCGGATTTTGAAAATTACACAAACATATTCAACCACTTTTTTTAATGGCAAATGTTCATTTCATCACATATTTAACATGTTCACTGGGTGTCTCGACGGCCAGTAATCGTTAAAATCGCGTGTAACCACCATGACACTGTATCACATCCGACAACGAGCTGGCATCGTGTTGATGAGGCGTGTGACCCGATTTTGCGGCATGGCTAACCACTCCCCCTGAAGTAGGCGTCTCACATTATCAAGATCTGAATCCATCCCAAGGAACAACAGGAACAACCAACAACAGATCAAAACTATTATTATGAGCCCTGCTATTGACGAATCATTCTTTGAAATAGCTAAAGCATATAGTGTGTCTATAATACTGAGGATGGTTATTCTACAACTTACATCCATAAAACCTTACCTACTTCTACCTATGTATAACCGTGTGACATCCGAAAAGGTTTAGAACATAACTTTTACTTTCCATAAATGTGTTCCGATAAGTTTCAATGTCCCGAACAGTTCCCAAGCATAGCTTTTGAAACCTCTGAGGCTATTTTTTTCACTCTGTAGATGCAGATTTGTGGTTCCGGCGCGTTCTAAAGGGATTGTTGCAGTGCCAGAGAAATCTGTAAAAAGAAATGTAAACGTCCTATATTTTGAATGCTCTATAAAAATTGACCGGTTGACAATCACAGTCGTGGTCAAAGACGAAAGATATATTGACACATAGACAATCGCGTGCAAGTACGGTAAATTACAAACGTTCTTCATGGAGAGTCTGACTGGTCGAACATCACCTTGATTTTGCCAAAGTAGACCATGAAGATTAACTACCAAGAATAAGTATCGCCTGGATACAAACACCCCTTTCATGTGTTCAAAATCATTGGGCATAACATTGAACAAAAAACAGACGAACCAAATGTTCTGCATTCACCAGTCCTCTCCCATGTCAAAGGTCCTTTATTTATTTTGCGAATATCACTGAGATGGTCAATCTTTCTAGCATGATAGATTGCAGCGATATGCAAGAGGTGAGAAAAATGAACGACGTCTGTCTACTAAAAAGCAACTATATGACTCCACAGGAAATCTTCCCTCGGCACCTCACATTCAGACACGAGAATACGTTGGATTCTCAGATGTAGCCTTAGTATCTCAGCCGCGGTTTCATTGCAGCTGTTCTTGCGGAAACTATCAAGAATCCACATGGTCCCTCTCACCGGCTTAAGCAGAATTAGATACGCTAGCTCGGGAGCTGTGATGAGAGATCTGCTCAAACAAATAACTCACCTGAGAACGAGGAATTTCCTTTTACCTTGAAAGATGGTTATGAGGGATCGAAGTTTACCACTAAAACCAAATATGACGCTTTTCTTTGGAACCCAATGACACACAATGTCAACACGGAACACCGCTTGTACTTGATACAATCACCAGTCTTTGTCAGAAATATTTTGTAAGTTCACGCTTTTGTCTTGGCTCAAGTGGAATATTTGCCGCTCAGATACTGGAGAAGGACGACGCAATTATATTTCCGTTCGCACTCCACCCTGTGGTTAACGAACAAGAGCTCAATTTGCCTACGATATCTGATATATTAAAGCCATACCAATTATACTGTCGGTGCTGAAAACATGCCCCCCAAGAGATCACACAAAAACAATATTTCAAGGAGACTCCAATAATGGATGATTTCTTTGTTAAACGGCTTGGACGTGTAATTTAGAATAATCAGCGACTTTAATTTCCAATTTCGCATTGCTTAATTTGCATCTGACTTGTTATGGTTCAGACGATTCACTGATAGATTTCCTCGGGCCCTAGGTTGGTTTTAAAGCTAGATTATATCGGTTTGAAGTTTATTGGAACCGCTATCCTCTCTATTGCCATCGAATGACAATACCAGAAAGGATTCACTGATTTGATAGAAGCGCTATTCGATACTGAATCTGGGCTCTCAGTAACATCCTTTAAGATCGTTTAAGCCTGCAATGCAGTATCCAGGGCCGTTTGCATTTTCCGCGAATTAAACCGGACGCGAAATAAATTGGAGAAGACAGAATTTCCTCCAAGGACGACCATCTTACACTGATTCATTGGCATCCAAAACACGTTACGGCACAATCAAACATCTCACGAACAGTTTCTGAATATTGACCCGCTTTCTGTTGATCAATCGGTTTGCTTTTCAGATTGTGCCAATGATATTATTCTATTTTATATAACAGTACAATGAGCCGCAGCTGCGGTTACAACCCCGAGGTTTGTAGGTAGTTCTCCAGCAGACATGATCACGATGGAGCATCGCATAGGAATGCCGATATTTGTACCGGAAACGAAAGACGGACTTCTGACTCGTCCACGCCGTCGAGTAAATGAGTCGCGCAAGACTGTCGCCGTCTATTGCATTAGAAACCCGATGAACTAGTTTCTCGTGTCGAATCGAAATAGCTACTCGTGAAATGTAACCGACGCCTCAAAATTGCAGTGCAGGCAGCCCCGTATAATTATTCCTCGCAATAGAACGCTTTTTATGCATCGTTTGTGTGCACTTGATCTTGTCGCATGTATTCGTCGCTATGCGAAAGCCATACATACGGAATGAAGACTGCTTCAGACGCCAATAAAGTGCATGTATTATTGGTTATTCGTACATATAAGCCCTGTCAAGTCTATGTGAAGTTATCACTTACACCATCACAATCTGCAAATGGTTCTCATTGAAGAACAATCACATATCACTTGAAATTGGTAGTTTGGCCGACAATGATGCTACTGACTCAATCACGGTTGGGCAACACTGACTTCCGGGTTAGCATCCTGGTTACCATTGGGCGAACAGGTGGTGCTGCCGATGCTGGCGATGGGGTTCAGAGATCACGTATGGGAAAACTTTAGGCACCCCTACCTTCCTCTTAACTCAGTTGTCTTTTTCAATCCCACACCCACCATATCATTCACTACATAAGATATAAAGACCAAATCCTGTCATGGATCGACTGTGTAAGAATGCAAAATACATGACACTTTTACGAATAGAGGAACATATCAGACTCTGTGACGCGATGAAAATATCGGTTTTGGGTTACTATGTCCATCGACAATTGATATGTAAGCGTTAGATCTAATAATTACATGGAATTGTCGTCCATACCCACAAGATCTGTGCGCGCGAACATGGATAAGGCTATATGTTTGAAGACGAGAATGGCAACAAAAACAATCAACTGGATTCGGAATGGATAAACGCCCAGCAATTTTGGATGATCGTTTAATTATTTTGTGCGCAAATGCGTGTACTATCAAAGGTGATGTACTTTAAATGTATATTTAATATTCCTGATTTATTTAAATGAGTGAGTCTGTATTTCGGAGGCGAAATTTTATTCCACATTTTCAATACGGAGTTCCAAATGTTCCACGGTCCAGACATTAGAAACACTTTACGAATGACAGTGCCACAGATCGGTCAAGATATATGGTTCAATTTGACCACCATTTTGTGTTATTCAGTACAAAAATTTGAAGAAAAAACGGGAAGAACTGACTTGCTGCTTTAACCATGCCGAGCTAGTGTCTGCAATAACATTCTGCAATAACATGCAAAAGTATTACACTACGAATGGCATCTCCAAATCTGTTCCTTGCGGGACATTAAAATCGATTAACAATAAAGTGAGAAAAACGATTTTATCGACAAGCGTTCAGAAAATACTATCTCTATCATTTGGTCTGGTGGATTTTGATATTCCGGTTAATCGCTTTTTTCTGACCAGGAAATGGACAGTATATCTTTCTAGCGATGCAAACTGCAAGCTACACGGTCTCTCCTACAAGGCACAGATTCACACAGATGGTACTGCTGTTTCCAATTTCTTTTTCTTAGTCTTGATCATTGGTGAATCACTTTCTCTATTTCTACAGAAAGCATTTAGTTTCTGCATGAAAGAAATCCAAACCAATTTTGTATCTGCCGATGGGAATACCTTGCATCTCCATTGCTTTGTCGACGTTCAGCTCCAGTTGCCACAGTCCAGGTCAATTCTGTAGGGAATAGATCTTCCAACAGATTACCTGGAACTCATCCCGAATAACCCATTTTCATTACATACGATTTTGAAATGAATAGGCAGAATTGTTGCTACTATTTCCAAAATCTTGTTCTCGGTCTTGAACATTGATGTATTCTTGTATCATTTTCGCAGAAAGCAATTAGTTTCTGCGCAACAGAAATGGTATCCAACTCGATGGGAATATCTAGTATCCTCTTAAGGCGACCATGCTTCAGCGTGAAGAATTCATATTCCCCTATTAAACATGAGGCACCGGAGGTGCTACAACTCCTCAGCCCCTTAACAGTCTAGACCAAGATGTTTTCATGTGTGTAGAAGTTTGGATGCATAGCAGAGAGTTATGGCATGCGAAATGCAAACCCAAGCCACAACCCCTGACAGATGAACGGATGGATACACGGACACCCGGACGGACGACAATCGGAATCCAGAATACCCCCCCACTATGTACAGGGGTTAACGTGAAACAAACAATTATTATTAATGATTCATATAAAAAGTTTGCAATAGATTCATAACAGATACGCAACAGTAAAAAATAAGGAAATTCCTGATATTTTTGTCTCACATATTTTCCATTTCATACAGCGATGGTTTTTACAGTGAGATCTAATTACAAAAAAAAAGAAGATAATAATCAGCCGAGCGAAGAAACTACCTGGCGCCAGTCGGGAACGATTACAGAGAGCATTCAAGGCTTCCAAAAAATAAAGGAGCAAAGGTTTCCGAGGTTTAGTTGCACATTACAACATCAAAACATGCGGCAGGCCTGCACAAATTGAAATCCAGGTAACCCAAACAAGAGTTACACCAAAAAAATTTCATGTAACGATATCTCGTTAACAATATAGTCGATGGCGGCCATCTTGGTTAACGCAGTTTGGTGAAAAACAATTCCAGTCATCTTCTTATTGATGTGAAGTCACTCCCCAGATTTGAAGTCGATCGGTTGAATTGTTCTCGAGATATCATGTTCATAACATTTTGGAGATGGATGGAATCTAAGATGGCTGACGGCGGCCATCTTGGTTAACGCAGTTTGGTGAAAAACAATTCCAGTCATCTTTTTATTGATGTGAAGCCACTCCCCAGATTTGAAGTCGAACGGTTGAATTGTTCTCGAGATATCGTGTTCACAACATTTTGGGATGGATGGAATCTAAGATGGCTGACGGCGGCCATCTTGGTTAACGCAGTTTGGTGAAAATCAATTCCAGTCATCTTCTTATTGATATGAAGTCACTCCCCAGATTTGAAGTCGATCGTTTGAATTGTTCTCGAGATATCGTGTTCATAACATTTTGGAGATGGATGGAATCTAAGATGGCTGACGGCGGCCATCTTGGTTAACGCAGTTTGGTGAAAAACAATCTCAGCCATCTTCTCACTGATGTCAAATCACCCCCCAAGTTTGAAGTTGACGAGTTGAATTGTTCTCGAGATATCCCGTTCACAACATGGTTGGGACGGAAGGACGGACGGACGGGTAGCATTTCCAAGTCCCCCTCTTAATTAACCATGGGGACAATTAACCATGGGGAGCTGATACGAGAGCTAAACATCACTTTTGCGAAGGGAGTGATTTGTTTTGTTCTTCCTATCATATTATATTTCTGATTAAATAAATCCGTTTATTTTCAAACAAAAAAATAATGGAAATGAAATATTCTATGTGATCTCAATAGTGATGAATTTCAACAGTCACCAGTGGTACCGTTACCAGTAGACTCATCAATTAATTCAAGCTCACTAGGAGCTTGAACAATTCTAGTTAATGTTCTGTCATTATTTCTGGTAACGACTCAACTGCTACCTAATTTATAAATTGGAATGAACTGGCTTTCCTGACTGGGGTGATTATGTCATATAACAATATAACGTTTATAATGTAAATGTAATATTTTATCTTAGTTTTAACATCTTCTGTATGTTTTCATGTATAGAAATAAGGAATGCTTGATTGATTGATTGATTGATCACATTAAAAAAAGGTAGCCATTTGATTACATGAGGAATCAACATTTTCTGTATGTTTTCATGTATAGAAATAAGGAGTGATTGATTGATTGATCACATTAAAAAAAAAAAAAATGGTAGCCATTTGATTACATGAGGAATATCAAAATTGTCAGTGGCTACAACAATTGCCATGTATAGACGTTCGACACATAATGGTTTAAAATAAACGAAAATGAAACTCACTCGATTCTTTAATCTCAAAGATCAGATCGAGCAGAGTGACACAGTTCTGCATATAAAAGTCGGAAACCAATCATCATTGCATAGTGTATGCGCAAAGAGCGGAGTCCGTGAAGGTTCTCTACAATCCCAGGCCGACAGAATTTAAGTGAACGAGAAGAATGGGTGGCGAATCATCAGACGAATCACAGTTCAATATTGTCCAAGAGTATCAACATCCTAATGACTACAGTCTCTGTATAATGATGATGTGTAAATCATCCACTTTTCTTAGAAAACTTTGCCTGTTGCTTCAACGAAAATTTCCTGCAGTTCCCGCCATTACGTTTATAGCTCTCCGCACACTTGTTGGCACACTTGGCAAATATTGCACCATCTCATGCTATGAATAGCCTGTGCAGGAGACTACCCCTTGTTTTCTCATTTGACTTGATGTGCCATTGCGCAGTTTGTCCTTATCATTCCGACCATATCGGGTCGAATTTCTTAAAATTACAAATATTCGAAAGATTATATCAATTTTTATTCACGCGAACGGAGAAAGCGTTATATACTAGATGGGTATACCCGAGGCAGATTTCTACTTTCTTTCCACTGTCTTCGCTGTTTTTTTGCCTTTGAGGTGGGTGCTCGAAAAAAGCCGATATGAGCACGTGATAGTTTGTCAAATCACTTGTATAGTGATAGTTTGTATATCATTGCGCCATTCATAAACCAGGGGAATCACTCATCAGTGTCAAATATCCCATGAAACGAAATCCGTGAAAGGAGTAAAAATCGCCTCTTTGTAATTAATATTTTTAGATGCGCAGCTTTGTTTAGGATACTTATTGCTACATTCATTTTATAGCACTTTCCCTTAAATTATGTGCCCACTCAAGGCAAGGTGGGAGGTTGGGGGGGAGACGTATGTTTTTGCTTAAAAAAACAACCAGCATTTTAGGCTTCATGCCGGAGCGGCAACGCAAGGGTCAAAGTAGCTAAGATTTATAGCGTCTCCATTCCCTCACCGCTATGCCGACGACAAATACATTTCCCTGGTGGTAATTCGAACATCTCTATGGCGCACTTATTATTACCTTTGCGCCCTATTGCACCGTCATTAACTTGAGAAAAAGGGCCGCCATGAATAAAAATACCATAATCGATGTTGTGATCATCATCCCCTGTATACACGGGGTCTATTATGACGGAAATGCCCATCTTCTTGACCCTCGATTTCAGGTGATTTTGAGGCTCCATAGGGATAATTTTAACGTCTGTAATTAATTTTTGACCGACGAATGGCCATTTAGTCTGCCATTTCTGTATTTTTATTCATGGCTGCCCATTTTCTCAAGTTAATGAAGGTCCAATAGGGCGCAAAGGTAATAATAAGTGCGCCATGGAGAAGTTCGATTTACCACCAGGGAAATGTATTTGTCGTCGGCATAGCGGTGAGGGAAGGGAAACGCTATGAATCTTAGCTAGGGTCAAAGTGGAACCTCTAGTTAAGCCCTCTTTCTTGCCAGTGCTTGGTGTAACACTTTCTAGCCAAATGCACAAATAATCAGGACTTAATACCAAGTTGCTGGTTTTAAAATGTGGGTGTTGACTGCCACTGTAATAATTAAGAAACTCCAAAGAAGCAAAACTGCTGGATCTACATTAGATCTAAGTAATGTGTTTATACATTTCATATGAATGAGTCACTGGCAATACCATACTACTGAATATGCAAATGAGTCCTGCACTACACCGAATGAACCAATGGCAGACATACAACTTTACTATGGAGCTCTTGATAGGCTACATGCCAGTAAGTGTATATAAATCAGTATGAAAGTAGGCCTAATGTATGCATACTTGGAGATCCCTTTTTAGAAGCCTGGAAAATAGTAGAAAAATAAAAAAAAATGTAAAAAAATAATTAATGACCGGTTAGACCTGAAAGTTTCAAAGGCACAAGTAAAAAATAAAAGGATCATAACCTGTAAGTTTTAAGAACTTCCTTGCAATAGTTTTCGAGATACGGCTCGGACAGACGGACAGACACACTGCTAGGGCCACAACAATACTCCTGAGCCCGTAGGGCTGAGGAGTAAAAATGTGATACTCTGCGCTAGTCAAATCAAATATTTGTACATATTGGTTTTTGCTCTATACAAAAGCCGTCATCAATCAATCAGTCATTACCAGTACTATTCTACACAACAGAGCCGAACGATCAACATATCCGAATACCTCTGATTTGGCAATCAGATCAAAATGGCGTACATTGCCACACGAGTAATGAAAACCCCCCAGTGTGATGATGTACCGGACGTGCACGATGTCGAGACTGCTCTACAGTCTGCACCTGCACAAGATTTAAAGAACTTTCGCGACCGTCGTCCAAAGACCTGAGTCGTATAATACCATTAGAGTATACATAAACACAGGTTAGTTTCCTCCAAAGGAGAAGCGGTGACCACGCAAGTTCTTCCAAAAACGGTTATGAGCGTCGTGCTTCATGGTCTGTTGTGCATATTGGATGCCCACAAACACTTTGGCATCCCGGTTTGAGTGGTTAGAAGTGAAATTCCTCTTTCCTTGAATAAATCTACCAGAGTATGTGTCGTGAGTAAAAAGATTCAGTCGGGAATGTTGTAGCTACGTATAATTCCGTAACCAACACCAGCTAAGAATAATATATATATGAGAATATTACATTATTTGGGGCTTTCTCTGCTGGGACTATAAAGAGTTTATTTTGAAGGTTTGTTATAAGGTCTATCACAGTGGGATCTCTCAGTATTTGCATTGCTTTTGGAAGAGCACCATTGCCAATTATCGAAACCTATCATCAACGTTGATTTTAGCAAGGTCCAGCCAGTCTGCGAGTATTATGGTCGGCTCCATTTTTTCTCACGTCGACCACTCATTCACGTACTGTTCGAGAGAACTAAGGACTATATCCTAGTTGGATTTCAGGTTTATATTTCTCGGCTCTGTGTTTGGGTTCCTTATTCTGATGTGTTCCTGGGAGAGTATATACAGGTTACGGGTCACGATATTTGCATGGTGCGTAAGCACGATTGACAATAGGAACTATAGTTTCCGGATGTGTATTTGTTCCAGACAAACTTTTTGATTAAATTGTAGCGGTCAAATTGTTACTGGCTACAGACAGATTTGATGTATTAATATGAAATGAGGTTCACTAGAATTGAAATAAATCGGTAGAGCGTTGCGAATTTCAGGGGTTTTCGGGGTCATTGTTCAGCGCTTTATCCAAGTATTTGCCTTTCAAGAATAGCAGGGTCACAAGGAAGGTTGTCCGGTTGGGAAAAATGTCCGCCTTCTATCTGTTAACCTAGTCGGAGCTTTTTTCTTGCCTTGCAATTTGGAAATAATATTTTCCCTAAATAAAATCTAAGAACATTATTATTTTCTGAGACATTCGTTCCTTTTACACCTGTCTGATGTTACTGATTATCCGACATTTCTGGTCACGTGGCTGAAGGAGATCAGTGGTAACGCACGCAGAACTGTACTCAATAGCGGTGTATATTGTTCGGTGTGCTTACTGTGCTGTATACTCATGGGTACTTATTGTAACAAGATCGTGAATTGATTAAAGTCTTTCCAGTCCAATATGTGATTTTCTGTTTTGTTTATCAATGTATAAGGTACCGTATGCAATCATAAACTTGATCATAATGTTTCACATCTCTCCTAGACTCGTGTTCAGCAAAAATATATAAGTTGGTATATGGTTTAACAGGCCAGAAAAACTAATACAAAAATACAAGAATGGTATATTCTTGATACGTACAGGTAACAACCAATAATAGCTCAATACAATTTTTATGAGTCTGCAAACTCCCTAGTTTATTTTAGGCATGGCATATGAACCCAATCAGACGTAACTTCATATTCCGTGACTGTCATGCATTGGCACTCAAATCCAAAAGAGTGCACTTGCAGGTTGGGTTCTGCTATTGGTGAATCATTCTTTCAAAAATCGCTAAAGCATATAGTGTGTCTATAAAACTGGAGATGGTTATTCCACAACTCAAATCCATAGAACCTTACCTACGTCCACCTACGTGTAACCATGTGATATTCGAATAGGTTTAAGACATGGTTTTTACCTTCCCTAGATGTGTTCTGATAAGTTTTAATGTCCTGTAGATACCCCTGTATATGAGAGTTCCCAAGCACAGCTCTTTGAACCTCTAAGGTTATTTTCTTCACTCTTTGGTATGGTGGCTGATATCTGCCATGTCGTATCATCGTACTATCGCCCTATTTTTACTGGCGCGATGGTACGATGGTACGATGCGATGGCACGATGGTACGATGCGATGGCACGATGCGATGGTACGATGACACGATGCGATGGTACGATGGCACGATGCGATGGTACGATGGTACGATGCGATGGTACGATGGCACGATGCGATGATACGATGGTACGATGCGATGGTACGATGGTACGATGGAAATTCCTCCATCGTACCATCGTACCATCGCATCGTACCATCGTACCATCGTATCATCGTACCATCGTATCATCGTGCCATCGTACCATCGTACCATCGCGCTTCCGAAGAGTTGCTCAAGCCGCTTGATCAAACGAAAGTCATGCGCAAATAAATTATATCGATTGATTTTTAATTGTTTTCATCGTACCATCGTATCATCGTACCATCGTACCATCGTACCATCGTATCATCGTACCATCGTACCATCGTACCATCGTATCATCGTACCATCGTATCATCGTACCATCGTATCATCGTGCTGCCAATTGGACGCAATGAAGACAACTCTGTCAGCTCTGTTGGCCCAATTCCTGGTTATCTCCCCTGATTAGAACATTTCGAAATAGGTACGAATTTCACTCCAGTTACTTCAATGTCAAAATCTCCGTCCACTGACGTCACGCCCGGCTCAAAGGTCACGCCCCTTGTCTAACAGGCCTTCAGATATTGTGACTGCATACCGTGCAGAGGCAGAAGCGTTCATTTGATGGAGATGAATTTGGGGTCAGACCAAAATTTTATATAGTTTCCCAATATGAGTAATTGCAAATCGCTTATTCAAAATGAATAAATAATGTTATCTCATACATATGATGTCGTACTATCACACTGTCACTCTAATGGCTGAACAAATAGACCAGTATTATGATCATGCATATATCAGTCCGCCCATCATCATCCCATCATAGTTTGCATTAAGTGGCCCGAGGAGAGAAGAACGATCGATCAGGCGCACCAACATTATTTATTTTCATAATTAATAACTTACACGGTATTTCACTCAAACACCTCCTCCACCAAATATCCCCTCCTCCGAGGTACACCTTCCAACCCCCCTCCCCTCCCCCATCCAACCTCATGCCCCCGATCCCAGCACCACAACCCTCAATTCTGGATGCAAATTATTACATATTTCCTGAAAATAGTGCCAATTAAGGGCAAAACAATAACACACACAGATCAATGCAAATTAACGTTTGGAAGATAGCATCTCGAATCACAGAAATCATAACAATTATTCTCTACACACGAAGTTAATTTATAAATGAAGTTGCATGTATTGATAACATGTGATCACTGCAACAACACATCTGTATAGGGGAATACGACCGACTGACAAGCGCTTCAATTTGTTGTCGGGTGACATTCTGGCCTTCACGCCTGACTACACCAGATCAAATAGTTTAATTGTTTTCATCGTACTGTCGAGCTATGTTTGAATACACTCCGTGATTTCATCGTACCATCGTGCCATCGTACCATCGTATCATCGTACCATCGTGCCATCGTACCATCGTATCATCGTACCATCGTATCATCGTACCATCGTATCATCGTGCCATCGTATCATCGTACCATCGTGCCATCGTACCATCGTACCATCGTATCATCGTACCATCGTATCATCGTACCATCGTACCATCGTATCATCGTACCATCGTGCCATCGTACCATCGTATCGTCGTACCATCGTACCATCGTATCATCGTACCATCGTACCATCGTATCATCGTACCATCGTATCATCGTGCTGCCAATTGGACGCAATGAAGACAACTCTGTCAGCTCTGTTGGCCCAATTCCTGGTTATCTCCCCTGATTAGAACATTTCGAAATAGGTACGAATTTCACTCCAGTTACTTCAATGTCAAAATCTCCGTCCACTGACGTCACGCCCGGCTCAAAGGTCTTATGCGGTATATGAATCACACAGAATGCAACATGCAATATTCATAAAACAAGATCTAATATACAGTTGTATAGACATGCTAGGTTTGAAGTTGCGTTTACTTAAGCAGGTGGCCATGCAAGGAGTCTCCTCCTATGTTCCAACATTGATCCAAACTTGTGGTTCTGGCACGTTCTAAAAGAATTGTTGTAGAGCTAGAGAAATCTTTAAAAACAAATGTAAACGTCCTATAGTTTGACTGATATCTATCAAAATTGACCGATTGGCAATCACAGTAAAGTCAAGGACGACAGATATTGGCACAGACAATCTTGCATGCACACCTATATTACAAAAGTTCTTCACGGAGAGTCTGGCATAATCAGGGTGAAGTTCGACCAGTCAAAGGAGACATTAAAGATTAACTAGCAAGGTCAGCTATCGTCGAGATACAAACACCCCTTCGCATGTTTGAATTTTGTTTTACTTTTTATGTATCTAAATTCATACGGTATATCATTGGTCTGCTTTTACTTGACAGATGGTTATGACGGATCGAAGTTTACTTGTCATACCAAATATGACGCTTTTCTTTGGAAACTCAGTGACATACAATGTCAACGCGGAACACTGTTTGTACTTAACTTGATACAATCTTCAGTCTTTGTCAGAAATAATGTGTAAGTTCACGCCTTTGACTTGGGTAAAAGTGAAATATTTGTCGCACGGTTTACTGGACGACGATGCAAATTATATTTTCGTCCGTATTCTACCCTATGGTTGGCGAACAATTACACAAGAGCTGAACCCCTAGGACATCCTCTCTGTTGCCAATAAATCCTAATACCAGAAAGGGTTCCCAAATTTGCCAGAAGCTGAGCTCTGAGTACCATCATTTTGTTACAAATAATCCTTGAATCCTTAAGCCTACAATCAGTACCCTGGGCCATGTGCATTTTTCGCGAATTAAGCCGCACGCGAAATAAAATTGCAGAAAACATAATTTACTCAAAAAACGATCATATAGTGATTCTTTGGCATCCAAAACACGTTCCAGCATAATCAAAAGCTTTCACGGACAGTTTCTATAGTGCAAATATTGACCCTCTTTCCGCTGTTAAATCGGTTAACTTTTCAGACCGTGCCAAGGACATTATTCTGTTTCGCTTAAAAGTACAATGAGCCGCATTTCCGGTTAAAGCCCCAGCTTCGTTGGTAATTCTCCCGCAGACATGAGCACGAGGGAACATCGCTTAGAAATGCCAATATTTGTACCGGAAACCAAAGACGGACTTCTGTCTCGTCCAAGCGGTCGTCTGAATGAGTCGCACAAGTCTGTCACCATATATCACCCTACAAACTTGATGAGCTAGGTCCTCGTGTCCAATCGAATTAGCTGCTCTTGAAATGTAGTTAGCACCGACGCTTTAAAAACTGCAGCTTCTCTAAACGGATCCATCTCAAACACATTCCGGTAAACCGTTAAACATTAGGTTATTATTCCTCGCAATAGAACGCTTGTGTGCAATTGATCTCGTGCATCTGGTCGTCTCTATACATGTGAGAGCCATACGTATATGGCACGGAGACTGCTTCAGACGCCAATAAAGACGCATGTATTATTGATTATTCGTATAGATAGGCCCTGTCAAGTCTATGTGGAGTTATCACTTACACCGCCACAATCTGCAATTGGTTCTCATTGCAGAACAATCACAGATCACTTGAAATTGGTAGTTTCGCCGACATGATTCTACTAACTCAATCACGGTTGAGCAACACTGATTCTGAGTTAGCATCCTGATAACCATTGGGTGGACGATGAGGGCTCAAAGATCAGGCACGTGAAAACGTTAGGCACCCCTACCTTCCTCTTACTCAATTTTGCATGGATAACAATTGCTGACTTTTCAATCGCATACCCACCGTATTGCTCACTACATAACGCATAATGACCAGATCATGTCATGGAGCGATGATGTAAGAATGCAATATACATGACACTTTTACGAATAGAGGATCAATGCCCGATTCTTTGACGTGATGAATTATCGTTTTGGGGTTACTTTGTCCATTGACAAATCCACATCAAAACTAGTTCAGTAGAATTCTCACAACTGATGTATAGTCGTCAGATCTAACTATTACAATGAAGTTGTCGATCATACTCACAAAATCTGTTTGCGCTGACATGGACAAGTTTATATATATGAAGACGAAAATTCCAACAAAGGGGTGAGTGAATGTAATTTAACGTCGCTTTCAACACTATTTCAGTCATACGACGACGTTTGGTTCCTATTCCTTTTCACACCCGGAAACCCCATGGGTGCCCCAGTTCGTCGCCTCTTACGTCAAGCTCGCGGAGTGCTGAGGCCTATTCTTAACATGAACTGAAGTGTGAACAAAGAGTGGCAACAAAGACAGCACGTGGATTCGGAAAGGATAAACGCCCAACAGTTTGGGATGATCGTATACATATTTTGTGTGCAAAAGGTGATTATTTTTTATGTATATATAATGTTTCCGTCCTCAAATATCAGTAAATGAGTAAGACAGTATATCGGTGACGAAATTTGATTCAAGATATTCCGACATTAGAAACACCTTACGAATGACAGCACCACTTCATCTTATATGATTTTATTTGAACATCATTGGGTGTTATTCAGTACAAAATTTGAAAAAAATTGCTGCTTTAACCATGCCGAGCTAGTTTCTACAATATCTTTCTCTTATTAAACGCAGCATGAACTGATAGTGAAAAACGATACCGATGTACTGACAAGAAGTCATATGACCCCACACACAAATATACTGACTGCATATTTTTTAAAAACATCACAAGAACCAAAAGTACCAGTACTAAGAGCATGATTCACGCCTATGCTTTGAATGGCATCTCCAACTCTGTTCCATGTAGGACATACATTTTGCAATTGTATTCCGGTATAACGGTATTATGTGGAATAGAAATAAAACCAGAAAAGCGACTTTATTGGCAAGCTTTCAAAGAATACTATCTCTTTCGTCATGTCTGGTGGATATTGATATTTGCGTCATCTGCAAATATATTAGACAAAACTATGCGATGAGCACAAGACTACCTGGAACTCATCCCGAATAACCCATTTCTAAGAACTTGTTCTGGGTCTTGAATATTAATATATCCTTGTATAATTTCTACAGAAATCAATTAGTTTCTGCACAAAGAAATGGTACCCAACTCGATGGGAATATCTGGTATTCCCTTAAAGCGAGCATGCTTCTATGAGAAGAATCCATATTCCCCTATTAAAAATGCGATACTCTGTGCGGCTAGTCAAATCAAATATTTGTCTGTGTTGGTTGTTGTTCTATACTAAAGCCTTCATCAATCAATCAATCGATACCATTACTATTATACACAACAGAGCCGAAATATCGCCATATCTCAATAATAATGAGAGTAATGGGGAAAAAACAGTGTAAGGATGAACCGAAGGTGCACGATGTCCAGGTTGCTCTACAGTCTGCACAAGATCAGAGAACTTAGGCCTCAATAGTCCAAAGCTGTGATCCGTATAACAGCATTATCACTAAATTGAAAAAAACAATAATAGTATACATAAACATAGGCTGGTTTTCTGCGTGAGAGAATCAGTCAACATGACTCTTCGGCTCTTGTAATGAACAGGGACAAACATTTGGTCAGGCAACTTCTTCTAAAATCGGCAATGAGTCTTGCTCTGTATGTGTTTTGTTTATGTTGGATTGTCCACAAAAGTTTTGTCATCTCGGTGCGATTGATCTGAAGTTAAATTTCTCTTTCTCATTCTCTTTCGTTCGGCCCTTTCCGTATTTTGACTGACGTCGAGTAAGGGACCACTCTCATAATACTTACAACTTTAAAAAAAATATATTTGGCGAATTGTTTCGTTGTGTGGAGTCACAAAGTAGTCCAGCAAAAACTGTGAGAACATATAATAATTTGGATGCTTCTAGAAAATCAGTAACCGAATATTAGTCTCGTCTATCAGAAGCTGAAAATTATTCTCTTGCCACGTATTTCTCGTAGAAATTTAGACAAAGTAACTGGGCCGCCTGCTGCTATTTCACGTAGTTCCAGCAAAATTTGTCCCTCCCCAGCAATCCATTCAGCCAGGGATCCGTTCGGGTGACTGTACGCGAATCCATTCATCAGAGGAAAAATATTGCTTTAAGCAATGTCTCTCTCGCGGCCTTTCAGAGCAAGTGGGGTCCCATTGCTGATCTACAAGCTAACCTAAAATATAGTGGTGTAAGAGGCTATCATAATGATCAGAGACATGAAATAGAAATATAATTATGTATATACAACCGATGCAAATAATATATACACGGCTTATTCAGTCGGGATTATTGGATTATATAACCCTGCAAGCACTTGGCCAAGTGGGTACTGTAAGGAATATTTGCGAACCCTGTCATCAACATTTCTTTTGACAAGGTTCAACCAGACTGAATACAGTTTTCGGCTCCACTTATTCTCGCTTCGTCTACTCAGTCACGTACTGTTCGGGTGAAGTAAGGACTATCTTCAAGACTAAATAGCAGATTTGGAAGGAAAGATTGTCCGGCTGGAAAAATGTCCGCCCCTATCTGTTAAACTAAAGAAAAGTTATAAACATTGTTTCCTGTGACTTCCTTTTCTTTTACACCTTTCTTGTTGTGTTTCTGTTGATGCGAATTATTGGACATTTCTGACCATTTGGCTCAAGGCTAACGGAAGTATCGCCCGCAGAACTGTACTTAAAGGCGGAGTATACCGTTTGGCTTGCTCACTGTATTGTATACTCATAAGTACTTAGATCTAAGTAATAAGATCGTGAATTGACGCTCTATCGAAGTCTCCCCAGTCCAATATGTGATTCTCGATTAGTTTATCAATATATAAGGTATGCAATCACACAATTTGGTCTACAGAGACAAAAATACAGATCGCATCAGGCTATTCATACAGATGGTTCTAAGGTATGCAATCACACAATTTGGTCTACAGAGACAAAAATACAGATCGCATCAGGCTATTCATACAGATGGTTCTAAAGATGGTGAGAGCTTGGCATGTGCTAATATCTTTAGTTCCAAAACTAAAACCTGTCGACTAACAGGTAAAAGTTCGATATTCACTGCAGAAGCAAAAGCTCTATTGTCGGCTTTGGCAGGTATTGGGTCCACTAAAAGGAAAAAAATGTCATATTCTCAGATTCACTGTCATGCTTTCAAGCGATTAAAAGTGAAACAACTCATCCCACCATCTTGAATATTGTACAATTATATGATTGTAGATTTGATCAACAGATTGATACTGTGTTTTGTTGGTTACCTAGTCACGTTGGCATCAAGGGTGATACTGAGGCAGATGAATTGGCTAAAGCAGCCCTATATAATGAGGTTGATCATGTTGGAATCCCATATAGTGATTTCAGACCCTCTGTCTGTGTTTATGTGAAAAGGCTGTTTCGGTCCTAATGAGATGCTGTGGATAATAAACTTAATTACTTAAAAAAAACTGTAGGCTATACTCATCTGAACAGCTGGAAACGTTTCGATCAAGCCGTGATCAGGCGATGTAGAATCGGCCATACACGATTAACTCACGAACATTTACTAAAAAAAGAGCCAGTCACAAGGTATATTCCATGCCACGAAGATCTCACAGTGAAAATATTCTTATCGACTGTATAGGTTTTAAGATTGTAAAAGATTCCTTTTACCGAGAAGCTACTTTAGAAGATCTCTTTAGTGGGGTAATCGGGATAAATTTTAATGTATGTAGGCCTACATGTTTTTAATGTGCTGGATTACTAACTTATTAATTTGAATACTTAGAATTTTGTTTCATCGTCGCTATATAGCTGAAATATTGCTGAACGCAACGGTGATCAAATCAAAACACGTGCAGATATCGTGGTGCCAAAAGGTATCCATCTCAACCTGTCCATCAGCACTAAGTCTATGCTTTCACTGGTATAATGGTTTCACCACCAATCAACACACGGATATCGTCATAAAACAAATTATCCATCTCAATGATCACGATCTCTTCCTTACACTATTGTACATGGTTTTATGATCAGCAGTTTCAGAATGGCCTAGTGGCCATGCCTTGATGTCGCAGATACAACACGAAGGAATGATATATAGAAAAGATGGCGCCATAGAGGAATGCTCCATTGGTTCCATTTTTATTCAAAAACGAGAAATTTGGTCATTCATTCCTATTGTAGATGCATACCTATTGGCGGTTTACAGGATGAATTTTGCTCGAATTCTGTATAACTTAGCAAAGGTGCCGTGCTCTGACGTTGAAGTATTGCTATTGGCTTACTTGTTCTATAAAACTGAACAGCCTGGTGATATATCATGATGGCTTCCCCGAGCCTTGAAACATTGGGTGAAAGACGTTTGTGGCGGTGTAAGCCTAGCCCATTGTTAACCAGATTAAATGGTGCGCTGTGTAACCCGCTTCAGCCAGGTGCATCACGCTCATCTTGACTCCTATTGTTGGATATGGGGTATTTTCGTGGCGGCGTTATAAAGGAACACATTGTTGGAATATGAGAACGACTTCTCGGTAGAACATCTGAAGTGTAAGACAGTGATGTGGTAAGAAAGAAGAAGTCGACAAACTGGCACGTCAAGTCTGCTGAACGGCCGTCTGTACTAGGTGACAAAGAATTTAGTCTTATTTCTGTCATCAGACAGAAAGAAGGCAATTCGGTGACACAGAATCATCTGAAAAATCTTGCCAAACGACTTGCTTTGGGAAAAACTGCCTTGGTTTCCTTGCCTTGGAAACTAACGTATGTGTATGTATGCTATGATTGTTGCTGTTTTGTTGTTGTTGTTTTTTGTTGTTTTTTTTGGATGAAATTGGTGCTAATAGGTCCATGGAATACGTCTTTGGACTATGGACTATGGACGTTAATGGACGACAGCTGAATGATGGACTAGACGATTATATAATGCACCACACTGAACCTTCTGCGCAATTAACAACCAAGACCCATCCTGTTCATCACAAGGTAAGATAACATGGATCACAGGATAACGGATCTTCCCATGTGTGATGAGGAAATTTGAAAGGATACTAACTTCAGCGATAAACTCATTCAGAGTCTGAGGAAGTTGAAACGTTCGCGGATGTACCGACAACAAAAACTGAAAGAATGAATTTAACTAATATTCTATCGGAACAATGGCAGTAGTATATAAAACCCTTATTCGAGCCCCATTCACCCGGATGCAACTATGACGTCACAACATCCGATGGTGGCGCCATCTGTACACTTTGGCCGCCAGGGGAGACAACTCGATATGTTGTACATTTCCCCCCAATGTATTGAGTGGTCCATAAAATGGCCGTCTAAATTTTTAGTCGGCCATGTTGGAAAATGGCCGTCTAAAATTTTTAGACGGCCATGTTGGAAAATATGGGGAGGATTTGAGGAGGAGAGGTCAAGTGCACTATAGTTCCGGCAGAATCACCAAAAGCTACCTCCAACACAGGAGAGTTCCAATTGTTGGAGGGAATGTATTCAGAATGTATTCATCCGCGGTGATGCGGTCTGGCAGCGGTTTTGGCGGTGATTCGGTCTCGGGAAAAAGCTTCCGCGGAGAAAAAGTAGTCCCTAGATAAAATGGTCCGATTGGGTCGAGTGAGGTATCAAAGTGAAGCATTCGTGAAGGGGCATCTAATGGGCTGGGTGTGGGGTTGAAATATCGGCATTCTGCGCATGCGCGGTGGCCCAAGGGTATGGAAATAGACGTTTTGGGATGTAGGGGAGCCACTAATGGTCCAATGGGGTCGAGTGAGGTATCAAAGTGAAGCCTATGTGAGGGGGCATCTGATAGGCTGGGTGTGGGGTTGAACTATCGGCATTCTGCGCATGTGCGGTGGCCCAAGGGTATGAAAATAGACGTTTTGGAGCTAGGGGAGCTACTAAAGGTCCAATGGGGTCGAGTGAGGTATCCATGTGAAGCATTCGTGAAGGGGCATCTGACGGGCTGGGTGTGGGGTTGAACTATCGGCATTCTGCGCATGCGCGGTGGCCCAAGGGTATGGAAATATACGTTTTGGAGCTAGGGGAGCCACTAATGGACCAATGGGGTCGAGTGAGGTATCCAAGTGAAGCATTCGTGAAGGGGCATCTGATGGGCTGGGTGTGGGGTTGAACTATCGGCATTCTGCGCAAGCGCGGTGGCCCAAGGGTATGAAAATAGCCGTTTTGGGATGTAGGGGAGCCCCTAATGGTCCAATGGGGTCGAGTGAGGTATCAAAGTGAAGCATTCGTGAAGGGGCATCTGATGGGTTGGGTGTGCGGTAAGAATATCATGCGCAGACGCAATGTGGAGCTCTCGTCCAATCAGAAGCGAGTATTTCAAATCCATCACAGAGCTCTCAGCCAATCAGAAGCCAGTATTTTGACCCGGTGCATTATGGGACATATCCAAGATGGCGGCACGTATGTTCAAGATGGCGGCACATCCGGTGTCGAAAACTGGCCATTTTGTCGGGATGTGGTCACCTAGTGTCGAAAACTGCACCCTGTATGGACGTACCCGAATAGACACGAAGGTGAACGACATTGTGGAAAAACCCCACAGACAGGTTAGTACATGCATTCCTATGATGTTCACAGGTTACGCCCATTCACGAAGGGCCGTCACAGGGCGTAGTAGGAAAAAGCGCATTTCTAACCTTATGGCGCAAGCGAGTATAACAAGTGCCACGCACGGTGTATAAAACCCTACCCAACAGGTACACTATAAAACCACCTCTCTCACCGTTCGCTTTTCATTCCCCACCATGGCAGCGAGCGGAACAGAGCTTGCGTTATTCCAACTGACGTCCGACGTCTACCTCATCGTCAATGACGATCACCTGAAGCTGGTCCAAGACGCACCGCAGAAGGTGAAGATTTTGTTATCGCTATCAGGCTGGACTCTATTGACACGATTGTTACAGGGAAAAGAGCCCGAAGTCGATTTCATGCACGTGGAAGACGGCGTGCACATACGCACTGCTGGAGAGGATTCCCTTTTACCCCGGTTGGAACAGAGTGGAGGTCCCTATATCACACTCTGTCCACCCTTATGGATGGCACTGAAAGATGTACTCCCCGCGGTGGATGACTTACTACACCCCGAGGTGAAAGAAGGGACTGTGGCTACCCGTAGGCTTACACCTGGCTGCACCCTATTGTTGAACCCCAAACGAGTGGACCTCATCGATAGCGGACTTACGTGTTGGTGTACGTCTGAACCCAAAGCGCACGTCTCTTTGTCACCGGAAGGATGGACTACCTTGAAACGGGTGTTGTTGGATGACCTGCACGGTGATAGCATTCACCTGTGTGACGACGTCTACATTTTCTGCGGTCCCTATTTTGCTCGACTCCTCTGTCTGAAGCGAGGTGGTTTTACCCTGGACCCCGATCTATGGACGGCTTTGGAACAAGTAGTCCCCATTGTCGATAAGGTACTATCTCTATAGGAGCCACATAACCCATCAGAATAGTACGTATCACGGACTACACCCGTAGAGCTACATCTAGGCG
>JAVTVY010010392.1:0-42695 GCA_036873755.1 Hanleya hanleyi | reverse complement strand
CCTTCTCCCCCAGGTACTGCTCATCCATACCTACAACCCAATAAACAATCCTTCTGCAGGGTCAAGCGCAGGCACTCGGATATAAAACTCCATTGTGTCGAGCATAGGAACTTCAATTAACGGCAGTAGTGCAGAGTATAGGGACTTTGAATGACAACTGTAGTGTCAAGCGCAGGCACTCGGATATAAAACTCTATAGTGTCGAGCATAGGAACTTCAATTAACGGCAGTAGTGCAGAGTATAGGGACTTTGAATAACAAGTGTAGTGTCGAGCATAGCGACTCGAATAACAGCTGTAGTGCTGAGTATAGGGACTTTGATTAACAACTGTAGTGCCGAGTGTAAAGATTTTGAATAGCAACTGCAAAGTATCATCAGAGGATAGAGTTCTGGAGAATTGTTCTGCAGTACTATTGGCTTCTGATGATTATGGGTAAAAGAAGAGGAGGATTTTGACCAGCGTTGACCTTTACATTTGTCCCTCATGGTTCCTTACAAAGCGTTTCAGTATAACAAGCCCCCTGTTATGTCCCCAATATTTAGTTGTAGTATTACATATGGCTTTACTGTAGAGTATAACATCAAAACATTCCTTTTAAAGTGATCACAAACCCAAGTAAAGTTGTCATCAAATGAAAGACCATTGCAAACAGTGTCGGAAAATATTTATTGTAATTTTTTACGATTTTATTACACAGAGTAAACTGCAAATAACGCATGGTATTCTATGGTGGTCTGTTGCCATCATATTTAGGTCCAGTGACGTCACACTGCCTTAATACATATATTTCAAACTGTGTATGCACTTTCCAATGCTTGATTCAAGCTTAAGGTGTGTATAATTTGAGTTCCAACACAGACTCACTGTTCCAATGTGCATGTTTCATCAAAATCCGGGAAATTAAATGCAAGATTCAAATTGACTTGACAGATACGAGTTACCATCTCCCCGATTTTGGTGAAACATGCACATTGGAACAGCCAGTCTGTGTTGGAACTCAAAGTATACACACTTTAATTAAGCTTGACTCAAGCATTGGAAAGTGCATACAGTTTGAAATATATGTATTAAGGCAGTGTGACATCACTGGACCGAAATATGATTGCAACAGACCACCATAGAATACCATGCTTTATCTGCAGTTTACTCTGTGTAATAAAATAAATATTTTCCGACACTGTTTGCAATGGTCTTTCATTTGATGAAAACTTTACTTGAGGGTTTACGATCACTTTAAGTTGTGCCCAGTATATCTGGACTGTAATAATAAATGGCATATGTTCAGCACCATTATTGACGCTTAAAATTTAACTGTGGTACTTTTGTAACTACCATGCTTCTTGTTTTACGATTCATTTATACAATTTAAATATTATTAATGTTACTGTATTGCATAGTGACACGAGTATGTCAGAACTGTGTCGCTACATTGTCACAAATCTCAGGGCAGTGAAATTTCGTATATTGAACTATGATGTCACAGCGGCCAGTCCAAATGTAACAGCATTGCAAGTCATTGTGATTTGAAAATAACATGCGAGGTGTGAGAAAAGATAGTTTCTACATATTGCCAAAAGAGCTGTTCTCTCAAAATGGGAGACAGCCAGTACTACCTTCTCTCTGCAGGAGTACCAAACATGTACCCACAATCTCCATCAATAGTACATGCTGCTCTGGCACAACTTTAGTGGTACCAGTACCATGCTTTTTGGAGATGATATTATGGTCGTTCTGTTTGTGAAGATAAGAATCTGATTGGGCAAGATGTGTTACCATTAGAGAGGAATGAGAGAAATGTGCTACCTGTAAATCTGATCCACCTCTCAAATTTAGAAATTTAAAAATAATGTTATTGGACAAATTCATGAAATCCATTTTAATTCACAGGAAGTCCTATTCCAATTCACAGCAGGAAGTCTCATTCTAATTACAGTGAGACTTCCTGTGAATTAGAATAGGACTTTTTCCTGTGAATTGGAATGGGACTTCCTGCGAAATATTAGAGTAGTTGGCATACCTCTAAGTTTGGCGATGAGAGCATCTCTCTCTTCTTCATACCGTCTATCCAGGTCATCAAGTACATTTGACTGCTCATCCTGCTCACTGGAGTCCTCATCCAGCTCCTCATCCTCCTCCTCACCATCAACCTCCTCACCTGTATGAGAACAGCCAGGTCAAAGGTCAAATATGAAATGTTCAAATCAAGATTTGGTCAAAACACAGCAACAAAACATGGTCCTATTCGGGTAACGATTTAAGGGGAAGGGTCAAGTGTTCTATTCTATGACATAGGAATACTGCTCTACAACTTTCTGTCAGAAGATTGTCATGTCCATCTCAATGACTCAAACATGAAAGAATGGGAGAAGTATCCAAAATTTTAGTTGACCTTCTATTGTTCAGGCGTTTACAATACTTTACAGCTTCTTGTCTACAACCTTTGTTATACCCAGGGAGACTATTGTTCTCCTCCGTCTTGTTATGTTTACATGCAAGATGGACCAACTGTTCCAACCCTATTTCGAAGACATTCCCCTGCCACTTTATTATTGAGAAGATTATCTCCCCTAATGCTACATAAACCCAAAAATGTGGATTACCTCCCCTGAGGTGATATGATGTCTTGGGACATCTTCCACCCAATTTTATTTCAAGAATGGGACGAAATTCGAATTCAATAAATTCATAAACCTGTGACATGAAAGATGGATCAACAGTTTGTCTCCATTTCCTGACCCCAACCACACCTACATGAGACACAGGGTTTAACGTTGTAATTTCAACAATTTTTCAGTTGTATCATGATGGGGAGGGGGCAGTGGAGGGAGTGCCTATTTGTGACAGAGCAGTCCGAATACTGTCATTCTATAATGCTGTAACACTGAAGTATCATTGTTCTATCCTCTTAATACTGAGCATGAGAGAGGAAACATTAAGTTCCATATTTCAACTCTTTGGTATGACCCTGATGGGGATTGAACCCAGTATCTGCTGCTTAAGAGACCGACATTCTAACCACTAGGCCACATGAACACATAGATGGACAGCATGCTCATGTTCCTTCTGGCAATGTGATGGTAAATAATACACCAGCCAACACAATAAATACTCAATGTACCTAGTGCTTTTCTCCTCTGGCGCTCCTCTCGTCTCTGGCGTAATTTACGCTGTAACTCAGCCCTGTTTTCTCCCATCATTTTCCGGAGGTTCTGCTGTGCCAGTTCATGGTCACCGAGCAATTTAGAAAGTTCATCAAGATTTCCTGAAACGGAAAAGGACCAGGCATGCATAAAGCCAGAAAATATGCCTTGTTCATTGAATGGCTGACAAGACTGGAAATTTATTAAACTTTAGAGGCGAGGAGGTCCATAACTATTGTGCAAGAGCTGGTAGAGATGTGCTTCAAGTTTCACAAAAACAGAGAGGGAGAGAATTGAATGAAAGTGTTCCGCAATATTTCAGCTATATAGCGACCAGCAATTTCAAACTCTAAGAACATTAACAGTCTTTCTCAAATAATACAGTTTATAACGGATGCGGTAAAAGCGGCTGGGATATGTCATCCCCAATATATATATATTGGTTCATCGCATGCGACAGAGGCTAACCAAACACAATGCTGAAAACAAATTGCAGGCATGATGCACTCCAGCAACGTTTCTCTTAGAATGTTGTCAATATTGATTAAAGTAATGATTTAAATTATATGGGAAAAAGAATTCCATAACTTGATCATGAGATGAAAATTCCCACTCTCAAGAAGGAATTATACATCCCAACCTCACCTGGCAGCTCGATTGGGATGTATTTTCCTTCTCTCGAGTGGGAATTTTCATTCCATGATCAAGTTATATGGGATCCTCTTAATCCCAATCAGGATGGTAAGACATGCTTTGGTGACAAGATCAAGCTCATCAAACATATGAAAACAGTTAACATGGGATTTATAGACAGCAATAATATTGAATCTTATCATTCAAGAATATATAGTTTGCGAAAAAAATTGGATATTTTTCCCAAAAAATTTAGTTGATCAAGGAAACATCTTATCATGCCGTCATAAAAAGCTGTGTGTATGAATGAGGCTAAATCTCAGTCTGATGTCGAAGTTGTCCTGACCTTCTTTTCGGAGTTGTCTCTCCTTGAGTTTCATCATGGCTATCCTCCTCTGTCTCTCTTGCTCACTCAGTCTCTTCCACTCAGACTCTCCCATCTCCTTCATCAACGCCTCCGCTAACAACTTATCTCGAAGAGCATCATATTTCTCCTCTAAAGCCTTTTGAAAAGAACATAAAACCAGTTGTTAATTCAGTTTCAACAATTTCATTTTGCCTACTTTTAATTCTAATGAACAGCATTTCTCACATCCTCCTAATTTTTTTTTAAGTTACTGTAAGTTACTTCAAGTTTGAGTGGATAAGTGAATTGATCACATGCAGTCTTCTCTCTCCATGTTTTTAGGAAATTTCAGCTTAACTTGCTTTGAGGGAATATCACAACTTCAAGGGTCCTCAACGCATTTTAAAGAAATTCTGCATGAACTTCAAATAGTCATTTTCAAGGTTTCTCAGTGTGGTGTAAGAGACCAGTATATGTTTACCTGAAGAAGTTGATCATCGTCGGCCTGTCCCTCGTACCTGGTCAGGATGAAGACCACGTTCTCCACCATCTCCCAGTGACGAGCATTCACCTCATTCTCAAACAGCTTCCCTAGGACTGCTTCTTCCTAGTAAACATGGTAACCACATAGGGCAAATCATTATTCGTAACCACGGTAACCACATAGGGCAAATCATTATTCGTTACCACGGTAACCACATAGGGCAAATCATTATTCAAAGCAAAAACAAATTTGACAAAAGGCAATTTCATAAATAAAATTTTAAGTAAGGATCTCTCTCCCAAGCCTCCAGTAAAATTATAGGATAAAATGTTGCTTGCAAGATGATAAATATACATGATATAGGGCAATCTTGTGGAAAATATACAACATATATATATTGAGACAACTTCTGAAATACTTTAACCTCTCTGTATTGTATCGGTGCAATTCAACAATTGCCTGTCATTGGCAAACAAGGATGGGAACTTCGTAGACATATATTTTCCGCGTATTACATTTTGTTGGAAACCTCTGTGTATCATCTTTGAAACTGCATATTTCATTTATTTTCATGACAATGGTGATACCAGTTTGGAACTGTCAATACTACCAGTACAGAGGGAGTGAGTGAGTGAGTGAGTGAATATGATTTAACGTCGCTTTCAACTATATTCCAGTCATATCATGACGTTGGGTCCTATTCCTTTTCACACCCGGGAACCCCACGGGTGCCTCAGATAGTCGCCTCTTACAACAAGCTGTCTGAGGAGCTAAGGCCTATTCTTACGATGACCTGCGATGTGCACAACGACATCTCGGGTCAGTCCCCAGAAGCCCCACGGGCGAGGGGGTGAGTGAATAGGATTCAACATCGCTTTCAACATTATCTCAGTCATATGGCAACGACCAGTACAGAGGTTGCCATCAGGTGATGCTTCTTGTAAATGCACTGAACAGATAGTGAATGAGAACCTTTTTGGTGAAATAAAAAATAAAAAATAAAAAAATAGGGTTGCTTCAAATCTATAAGGCATGATTGGACAGTTGCCTGCTAACCCCTAGACAAAGAGTTTTCCCTATTAAAGTATTGACAGCTTTGAACACAGAGCCTATGTATTACCAACTCCAGATAATCAACAACTGGGTCTTCATGTCCCTTGCATCAACATCACAATGATGACTGTAACCAGTATGGCAACTAAAGTTTCTTGTGAACTTGTACATAGGTTACCACATGCCCAATCCTGATCAAACCCTGCTAGAACTAGCCTAATCTGAAGCGTTTTATACAGGGTTTAGAGTGGTCAGACCCAACATCAAATTTATGAGTGATCCCCCCATACCTTTGTAATACTGGTCTGTAGAATATTAGCCAGCTCTGTGTCCTGTACAGTCTGCAGTTCTACCATCAGATTTACCACCACTGTTTCCATGGTGACCGGTTTGCCAGCTCTCTCCAGAAGTGATTTCTTACACACTGTCTTTATGGCAGCCGCTTCCTCCAGGATGGACAGACTTTCTTCTCTGTCCTCTGAAATGAGATTTGATCATATTACAATAATACTTTATTACAGACTCAAGGCTCACATATGAGTGGGTGAGTGAGTGAATAGGGTTTAACGTCGCTTTCAACATTTTGTTTTAGCTATATCACGACGGGAAGGGAAGGGAGGGGAGGGGGAGGGGAGGCGGTACCTACTTGTAACAGAGCAGATCTAATGCTGCCATTTTATAGTGCTGTCCCGCCGAAATATCATGCTGTAGGCAGACATGACACCCCATTCAGTCACATTATACTGACATCGAGCGAACCAGTCGTTGTTCTATCCTCTTAATGCTGAGCGTGAGCGAGGAAGCAACAAGTTCCATTTTTCAAGTCTTTGGTATGACCCGGCATGGGAGGTCCACATATGAAAATGGAGAGGGAGTGAACGCATGGAACAAAGCGTGGATTAACAAAGCTATCTCACAAAGCAAGCTAGGATTAACAATCTCACGTTCAACATCGAAATAGCAGTCTGTGTCACCTTTGCACCAGTGGCGACCAATAAGATGTTGTCAATGTCATCCCACAGACTTATTTTAACATTCTATTATTTTGAAATTGAAATTAACAGTTATCTTAAAATAACTTGGAGATCAGGTGTGTCAGCCACCAGTCTGATTAATCACATCATCGCAAACACCAGAACACCATGGTCTACAATTACACGACCATGTGCGTCCTGCGTGTAGAGCCTATATAAAAAAAAAACGTCATGAGACGAAATGACCTTCATTTAAACCCTTGTAATGCCAATGCTTCTGATTGGCAGAGGTGCCGAGTGATGCAATTGAGCAGTCCGACATCAGCTCATGACCCCTGTGACCTCTGGTTTGAATAAAAGCGAAGCAAATCATTTGATTGGCTGAAAGAGTACATGACGTCATCAATGGATTAAAACGTTCAGTAAAGCCATTTACCAGGGATCCGGATGGTAGAAGAGAAAGGAAGAAGGATAGGTCTAGTGACAAGGGTAATTAATCAGTAATGTAGTTTGGCTCTGAAGAGAATATATACAAATCTGTAGCCTTTGATATTACACTTGATATCATGAAATGTTACAAGCTGTATAAAGGGTCAATGTCCAATACTTGTCACGAAGAATAAGCCCATTAATTACATGCCCTCTTGATCCTTCCAGAAATCACTGCGAGATAAACTGCCAAATTTCATAAGGGATGAACTGGGAGCAGTTTGTTATATTTCAAAACACAAAGGCTGCAATTAAGTCACATCTCACAAAAATATGTAGCAATGAGACTGCACATAGATGGATTCTATGGGTATTATACATGGCACTCCACAAAAATGTTTAGGGTTGCCAAAGCGTGCGCGTACAACCAAACCCCCCCCCCCCCCCTCCCCCTGGAAAAGACTGCCTGAAATTGACAGGAATCCTGGTTCTGCCCTCCTGGTGTTAGCAGGTTAATTTATCGGTTTATCTTACATGCAACAAGATTATGATTGGACGTGCTCCATAAGAGAGCAAAACCCGGAAAAATACTAGTTTTAAAGCAGGTTTTGTGCTATACTGAAACACAGTAAAATCGAGCTAAATTATAATCAGGGACAGGTGTGCTGACCCGGTTTCTCCAGGTCTAGTTGTCTCCTCTTGTTCTGTAATTCCGCCAGTCGTTCATGTTTTTCTTTGTCCGTCATGGTCTTGGCAGCCTCCTGTAGTTCTTCCAGTGTCTCATCCTGTACGAGCTGTAGGTAAGTCTCCCTCTCCTCCAGGTGGCGCTGTAACACCTGGTTCAGGTACAACATCAGCCAGCCCAGATGATCACCTAAAGGGAACGAAGAATAGAAATAATAACTATTGAATTTAAATATCATCTGTGGAACCAGGTAACATTCAGTCCTTTGTCTACAAGACACAGTCAGTGATCAAGGCGAATAGAAGGCACAAACGGATGAACAGGTACAAACTAAGATGCTCCTCTGCATTTGCAGGGTACATAACAATGGATACAAGTTGAATGAATTGTTACAGTCAACCTCTGATATTAGTGATCATACAGTTCTGGCTTTTTGTCAATGTACAAGTATTGCCAGAAGTAAATGAATTAGATGTGTGAATCATTAGATTAGCTAGACGGCACTGACACTCGTCTAACAGCCTACACCACTAGACTCTTGCACAGTGCCTACACAAGACAAAACACAAAGTTGCCATGAGGGGGATCATGGGTGTTATATGTATGTTTCATATGCTGAGTATTCAAATTTCAGCATCAGTTTATCTCCCATTGAGTAACACTCAACTTTTGTTTTGAATATGTGTGAACACGACGCATACTATGTCAATCTTATTGCGCAACATGTCACATGTGTTATAAGCAGGGAGGAAGCGGTCAATGCATTTCAGCTAGTTTAATGTAAGAATGCAGACTTCTGGGACATTTGCTTCTGGTATTACCTGTCACAGCGAAACAGCTCACCAATTACCAGTATACGAGTTGTCAGAGCATTTCCATCATAGCTCTCTAGATTTGTATCTAATACCGCTTATGCCGGTGCTAGGGGCCGTGTGGTCATATCATCCAAGTTGCCACATGAACAGGTACAATAAAAGCGTACCTGAGATACAACACATATCAGGAATCAGTAGATTCTTGGTATGTGCTTTAGAATAGGTTTACCAGAAGACTATTCTGTGAAGTCATGTGACGCAGTCAGTATGTCGGCACTTCTTCCCACTTCCCTTATATGTGTTGTAATCAGATTGGTGATTCTTGGAAGATTAAACATTCAACTCACCTGAAGCAGGGGTAGCTTTAGGAAACGATTCTTTCTTGAACTTTCTGTTCTCCTGTAGTTTTTGTTTTCTGTGTTTACATCTTTTTGTGGCCAAGTGCTCTTGCCGTTGTTCATCTGTCTTATGTCTGGAATAATATGGAATGTTCCCAGTCAGTTATGCACATTATTTCATATCCTGATCATTTATAGTAATTGTGTGTCATGTTGTCTTGTCACTAATCGAGATCTAACATCAAATGTTTGAATCGCTAATGCCTTGACTGCTCTAACAATATAGCTAAGGGAGAGCTTTTCTACAATATATCTCAATCATCTTGAGATATCTTGTAGACACGGCAAGATGGATGAGAAAGCGGGTAGGATTTAAATGTCGTTAACAATTTTCCAGTCACATTATCCACACAGGGCCAACCTTGATCTATCTTCTTACTGCTGAACACCGAGCAAGAAAGCAACAAGGATGATAGACATATCAATGAAAACCCGAGGGGTTCAAGTCCCCCGACGTTGAAACAATTGGTTTGATTTGGAACCGTAACTTTCACTGCCCAGCATGCAGAGCAATCCCAAGTGAGATCCAGTGGCAAGGTACCCACAATTACCGAATTTGTCCTAATCAGGCCAGAATTTCAGAAGATATTGTATGAAAACAAAATTTTAACTTGGCAATCAGGTGGCGACACCTATAGGTGGGTCAGCATGAAAAACAATCCCAGGCGAAGTACCCACATACAAAATTTAAAAAGAATCCGTTCAGTTTTCCAGAAGTTATTGTCCGGAAACTAAGTTTGACAGATGCAAAATTTTAACTTGGCCCCCAGGTGGCAAAAACAATCTCAAATGAGATCTTGTGGTGAGGTACCCACATACCAAATCTGAGAAGAAACCATTCAGTTTTCCGAAAGTTAATGTCCGGAAACGAAACTTTAACTTTGGCCCCAAGGTAGCGCCACCTATAGCCGAAGTGGCGTAAAAAAACAATCCCAAGTGAGATCTTGAGGTGAGGTACCCACATACATAAGAATCCATTCATTTTTTCTAAAGTTATTGTCTGGAAACATAAATTTAACTTTGGTCCCCAAGTGGTGCCACCTAAAGGCGGATCAGTGTGAAAAACAATCCCAAGCGAGATCTTGAGGCGAGGTACCCATCCACCAAATTTGAAAAGAATCAATTCAGTTTTTCAAAAGTTATTGTCCGGAAACAGAATTTTAACTTTGCCCCCAGGTGGCGCCACCTACAGGCGGATCGGCATGAAAAACAATCCCAAGCGAGATTTTTAGGCGTGGTACCCACACACCAAATTTAAAAAGAATCCGTTCAGTTTTTCTAAAGTTATTGTCCGGGAACGAAATTTTAACTTTGCCCCCAGGTGGCGCCACCTATAGACGGATCGGTGCGAAAAACGATCCCAAGTGAGATCTTGAGGCGAGGTACCCATACACCAAATTTGACAAGAATCCATTCAGTTTTTCAAAAGTTATTGTCCGGAAATGAAATTTTAACTTTGCCCCCAGGTGGCGCCACCTTTTGGCGGATCGGTGCGAAAAACAATCCCAAGCAAGATCTTGAGGCGAGGTACCCACACACCAAATTTGAACAGAATCCGTTCAGTTTTTCGAAAGTTATTGTCCGGAAACGAAATTTTAACTTTGCCCCCAGGTGGCGCCACCTATAGACAGATCGGTGCGAAAAACAATCCCCATCGAGATCTTGAGGCGGGGTAACCACAAACCAAATTTGAAAAGAATCCGTTCAGTTTTTCTTAAGTTATTGTCCAGAAACAAAGTCGGACGGTCGCACGGACGGACGGACCCCAATACTATATAGTCCTCCTCTAGCCCTTCGGGCGTCGGGGGACAATAATACAAGACTCATATGAAGAATCTGCGGTGTGATACATTGACAGTCGAGAAGTAACAGAGGAGAGTGAGTGAGTGAATAGAATTTAACGTCGCTTTCAACAATATTTCAGCTATATCACGACGAACCAACCAAGCACCACCCAGTCCAGTTGTGTTCCTGCTACTTTTCACAGAGGAGATAAAAGGTACACATTGATAAAGGAGATACCAGAAATACATTGACAGAGAAGATATAACATGTATACATTCACAGTCGAGATATAACATGTATACATTGAGAGAGGCGATAACAGATATACATTGATATGGGAGAAACCAGGAATACATTGACGGGGGGGGGATTTTGTTTAATGTCACACTCAAGGTTGTTTCACTCATATGGTGACAGTCAGTTTGGATGGTGGAGGAAGCCGGAGTACCCGCAGAGAACCACTGCCCGTCGCCAAGCGATCACCAGCGAAACGCCTTAGACCACTGGGTCACCGAGGGCCCTTACATTGACAGAGAAGATAAAACATACAATGACATATGAGCTAACAGCTATACATTGACAGAGGAGATAATGTATACATTGACAGAGGAGATATACAGTGACACAGGACATGCCATGTCATGAAGTTACAGTGACAATGAAATTACAGCAACAGAGGAGATATCTTGTAGACAAGGCAAGGATGACAGAATATCAGAAAATGGAATGGAGGAGATATGGTAACAAAGGAAGATACACGAACAGAGGAGATATCTTGAAATCGGAGATATGGTGACAGAAAAGATATGACGACAAAGGAGATACAGTGACAAAAGAGCTTTTTTGACGAAAAAGGGGATATATTGACAAAGGAAATACACTAAGTGAGTGAAATAAAGTGACAAAGAAGATATACGGACAGAAGTGATATGGTGACAGACAAGATATGGTGACAGACGACATATGGTGACAGACAAGATATGGTGACAGACGAGATATGGTGACAGACAAGATATGGTGACAGACAAGATATGGTGACAGACGAGATATGGTGACAGACAAGATATGGTGACAGACGAGATATGGTGACAGACAAGATATGATGACAGACAAGATATGGTGACAGAAGTGATATGGTGGCAGACGAGATATGGTGACAGATGAGATATGGTGACAGACGAGATATGGTGACAGACAAGATATGGTGACAGACGAGATATGGTGACGGACGAGATATGGTGACAGACAAGATATGGTGACAGACGAGATATGGTGACAGACGAGATATGGTGACAGACAAGATATGGTGACAGAAGTGATATGGTGGCAGACAAGATATGGTGACACGAGATATGGTGACAGACGAGATATGGTGACAGACGAGATATGGTGACAGACAAGGTATGGTGACAGATGAGATATGGTGACAGACAAGATATGGTGACAGACGAGATATGGTGACAGATGAGATATGGTGACAGACACGATATGGTGACAGACAAGATATGGTGGCAGACAAGATATGGTGACAGAATAGATATGGTGACAAAAGAAAATGTGGTGACAGTGGAGATATGGTGACAAAGGAGATCTATTGATGAAAGAGATATGGTGACAAACGAGATATGGCGAAAGAATATATGGAGATGGAGGAGATATGGTGACAGGATATATTATGACAAAGAAGATATACTGACAGAAGAGATATGGTGACAGGCAAGATATGGTGACAAAAGAGATATGGTTACAAAGAAAATGTGGTGACAAAGGAGATATGGTGACAAAGGAGATTTATTGACGAAAGAGATATGGTGACAGGCGAGATATGGTGAAAGAAGATATGGAGACAGAGGAGATATGGTGGCAAAGGAGATATGGTGACAAGAAAAGACATGGCAGTGTGACTAACGTCACAGGACCTATGAAGTAGGGTAGGCATTAGGACTCCCCCCGCCCCAAGTTGAAATCATGCCTATGTTAAGATGGGCACAGCCCAAGTCAGAATGACCAGAGATTTTCATCAAAAATCACCAGAAATTTTCAGCGAAAGGTCAGCTCCGAACTTGCTGGTAACAGTCACCTAGTGCACCTTCATGCTAAAAATCAAGGTTCTAATATCAACGGTTCTCCTTATTTTGCCGACGAAATGATTCGGATGGACTCACTGACTACAGGACAATTTGCAGATGGTAGCCTACTTCGTAGGAATATGGTGACAGGCGAGATATGGTGACAGAGAAATTACGGTGACAGATATGGAGATATGGTGACAAGTGAAGATATGGAGACAGAGAAGATATGATAAAGAAGATATGGAGGCAGAGGAGATATGGTGACACAGATATGGTGACAGGCGAGATATGGTGAAAGAAGATATTATTGACTGACGAGTTATGGAGACAGGGATATCTTGAGGATATGTTATCAAGCGAGATATGGTGAAAGACGAGATGGTGACACAGAGAATACAGTGAGAAATATTAACAAAGGAGATATGCTGACAAAAGATGATAATGACAGTGATATGGTGACAAAGGAGACACAGTGAACAAATAAGATACAGTAACAAAGGAGTTACGAGGAAGGAGATACAGCGAGGAAGTTAACACCAAATGCTGACCTGCCAGTAAGAGATGCTCTGATTCTCTCCACCAGTCCCATTCTATAACCCACACAATCATAGTCTGTCTCCATCTCTCCACACAGCTTCTCCAACAACAACTCGACCAAGCCCTTTCTTCGCTCCAGAAAGCTCATGACCTTGACCTCTGGTGATCTAAGCCAGGTGAGAAGATAATTTTGTTCCATCTCGTACCTCGGGACAAGATCTGCTAGAGGGTTTATAGCAGGCACCTTCTCGAGTGCTGGCTCATCTGTAAATAAGAGGAGGAAGTTGTATGAAGAATCTAATGAGATGGACCGACGGACGGACATACATGATGATGCCTATACCAAGGTCAGTTTTGGTCAATGGGTGAAGAAAATCAGGGATTCCGACCCCCTTAACCAAGGTGTAGAGTTCTGTTCCTTCCTTGAGAGAACATCCGATGGTTATTGTATTATTCTGTGCTCATTAAAGGGAAACATTTTTTACATGTTAAAATACCCATATTATCGCTTTGATTACTGCTTAATGAAGTTACAGTATAAATCGGAAAAGTAGCAGCACAAATGTTAAGCTTTTCTCATGGGAAGAAAATGGAAGAAAATGAATATTTACTTATAATAATTCTGACATTGCAGAAGTTAAAAATTATCCCTGACGATATCTTATACCACATAACAGGAAAAGAAGAGAGAAACTGAAGGGTAGGCTGGCCAAAAAAAGAAGATATTTCATGATATGGTTGAACATAGCATACAGACCTTCTCCTTGTCGTTTGCTGTACTCAGCCTTGTCTTCCCCCATCAACGTTCTCAGTGAGGGCATCTCCTGAAACATCACCAGAGAAAACAGTGGCTTAATTTGAAATACTATACCGACATACAGATTACAGGGATCCAGTCATGTGCCGAGGGGTAAAAAAACTTGACAGTGTGCATCCGTAAGGTACTAACCATCTTGCATGTAAGTTACCAACTTACAGGATAAAGGGCTATAATGCTGGGGGAAATAATTGAACCACACTGCACATCTGCCAGGTGTTGAACATCTTCCATGTTAGTTAAAAATGAGTTACACTCAAATCAAATAGTAACTGAAATGTGGACCGGATAATAAACAGATAAGGTCAGATAAGAGTAATAGTAAAAGTGGATATGATTGAAAGGCATAAAAAGAAAATCTGATAGAGCTATAGGCATCTTCTATGCAAGTTTTGAAGTTGACCATCAAAAATAGTAACCGAGATATGGACCAGACAAGAAATTGATGTCTGATAGGATAAAGGGCTATACCTATGTGGAAAATCATCGAAACACATAAAAAACAGTGCACATCTGCCACATAATAAGCATCAATGAGATATGGCCCAAACAAGAAGTTTTTTTAATGGATAGATGACCAGACTTACATGCCGATTACACCACCCCGATGAGCTTAAGGGTAAAGCGTTTTGAGTAAACATTGCTTCAGCTCTGTTGTCAGGATTAAATTGTCTCCCTTAATGAGTGGAGATAATAACTACGTTATCAAACTTGTAAGGGGTATAGTTTTCTCAGGAACACGGATGGATCTGAAGTAATGTTTACAGTGACATCCTTATCAATATGATTATCTGATGCAAAAAACTTTTATATTTTTGGCAAAATTCAAATAAAAAGGTATGATGCACATATTTAAATTTGATACGAGATTGCCTGAGGACCAAGTTATGAACCCGAGCAGACCTCAACTAAGGCCATCCTTAAAAATATGCCTGTTTCAGGTAACGGACCATTGCAAAAGATGGGTAGGCAATTTTTTTTTCTTTTTTTCTTTTTTTTCTGATAGGCACATTTGAAAGTGGAGTTCACCTACGACACTACAAATCTCAATATGGGTACATGTTGGAAAGTTTTGTCCATTAACATGACAAAGGAAAAACAATACCACAAAGGCCAGGAGTCTGGATAATTGAATTTATTCCATTTAGGCGGCCTTGGAAAGTGAAATTCAAATACCAACTAAACGATGTCGAGGAGTCCGCATTCAATCTAGAAACCGTTATGGTTTCTATTTCTGCCTCGACTGTAAGACCTCGAGAAGTGTCGATGTCGTCGACACGAGGGTTATATGATTGTTTTTTAAAACATTTCCACTTTGTATCACGGAAACAGAAAATGGCGACCGCGCTATTTTAGTTCCCGGAACGGCAAGGGAGACAACTACAGCTTTTTGTCACGGGCAATAACTAAAGCCCCGAGATTTGCCATGTGCTTCCGGTATCGCTGAATTCAGTTCTGTTAACGACCGGCGAACATTTTATTGTGAAAAAAAAAAGCATTTTAGAGCAGCGAGAACAATCATTTGTAGAAGATAGACGAATTGAATTAGCTTGCAAATACAGACCAGGTTTGGATTTTATTTCTCTTCTCGTGAAAAAAAAATAATAATAAAACCGCCGACCCTCGATTTTCAGTTTTTGATGGGTCGGTCGGGTTACCGGAAACCCAGATAATTTTAAGGACGGCCTAATGTATACTTACTTTGGCTGAAGGTCCCAGTAAAGTTACCAAGTCCTCCCATCTCCCTTCCCCCCTTAACCGCTTTTCTTCCTTCTTCTTGCTCCGAAGTTCTTTGTACCTTTCCTCTTTCGACATCCTGTATTATTTTACAGAAATTGAAGTGGTCATGAGAATACCAAAAATGGATTTTCATTTTCTAATAAAGGTTTTATAAATCAGAATTATTTTCAAAGTTATCATATCCTGTGTTCATAGACATTTTAGAAAGGATCTAAAATCAGCAACAGTAAAATGGAAGAATTTATGATCATGAATCAGAACTACTCTGAATGGCATCACATTTCCAGGAATAAAGGGGGCATTTTACAGATGAATGCAGCAATGAAATAACTACAAGGCGAAAGTTCTTCGAAACATTCATGCAAGGGTGAGTGAGTAGGATATTTCAACAGCACTTTCAACATTTAAGGTTAAATGATGCTTATTTCCTGGTGTTACAGACATAAGGAAAACTATTCTTCAAGTTGCTTCTATCAATGACTATACTGTATAAACTGGATTGTTGTAATTAAAACCTGCTTCAGAGCCTCAAGGAAGAGATGAAACCATTCTAATCTTAAAAAGAAAACAAAACCCAACAGATTACTTTTTCCAGCCAGCACCATGCTGAAGTCGTAAAGCGTGAAGGAGAATCGTCTCACGGATAAAGTCATATTTCTGATCGAGCACCTCAATATATCGCCTCTCCTCGTCAGTGACCTCAAGACTGCCGAGGAGGATGAACGCGACATTATCCAGGTACTCATTCTTGAGGGCTTTACTGTATCGCTTGAGGATCTTCTCCAGCTCTCTCGTGTCCTGTGGAAGATGAAGCAAATCAGGGTGAAATTAAACTGTCAAATTCACATTCAATGGAGGTAATCCAATAAAACATGGAAATGACAATCAGGGGAGATCATTTTTGGAAGAATCACTATCAGGGGAGAAAATTCAAACATGAACAAACTTTTGTGAAATAATTCACATGAAATCACGATCAGAAGGTAAATTCAAATAGAATCACAAATAGGGGAGATAATTCAGAGGGGAGATAATGAAAAAATACAGAATCGCAAGCAGAGAGAGAATTCCAAAGTCAAGGATATAATTCTAACAAACAGCATCATAATCTGACAATCCAATGAAATGAAGAAATACATGTTCAATATAAAATGTAAGTGCTAAGATTAACAGATGTAGCCAGCTCCATCAGTCATCCCACAAGAGCTCAACTCCAATACTTCAGCTACGCTTTATGAGAGTGAATCAGAATGTAAATGAAAATCCAAGCGGTTCACGGCCACTGACATTGAATCTACTGAAATGGCTTGGAACCATAACTTCAGTACTCGGCATGGAAAGTAATCCCAAGTTAGATGATGTGGCAAGGTACCCACAATTACCAAATTTGTCAGGTGTCACCACCCACACGCTGATCGGCATGAATAACAATCCCAAGCGTGTTTTTGAGGCAAGGTACACACATACCAAATTTAGGAAGAATCCATCAAGCTTTTCAAAAGTAATTGTCTGGAAACAAAATTATAAAACTTATTTATAGTAATTATTCTGCCTATAATCACCATGAACTGTCCAAAACTGTTCACAACTGGGTTGCTCTACAAGATGTTTAGAGAAGGAAATTATCTTTCAGTCAAAGTTGTTTGATCCAATCATGGGTTTGCACTATAATTCTAATCCTTAGACAACACTCTCTTGTCCTGATAGCTAGAAAGGTTCAATGATGCGTGGGTCACCGGAGTTCTGTTTCGTTCTCCTGGTCTCTCCTATCTCTTAAGCATAGAACAGTTTTTGAACTATTGAGAAACTGTAGTAAATGTGGTAAACAGGGATCAATTTATTTTACTATTCCAAGGAAAGACAATTATGCTGACATTTTGGCAACTTCAGGTTGAAAATATTCCAGTTATCGTCGATTTAAAATATTTGCTAGGTTAAAGAGATAGCAAAGCAACCCGGTTAAAGAACCAGAACTCATGCGATCAGCGATGCACCAGTGCACCGCCTGCTGCTATCGGGGCAAGATATTATTGTCTAAGGATTAACTTGAATTATTGTGCAAACCTGGGACTGAGTTGAAAAGTGGTCTAAAAGTGATAGAATTATTAGAGCCTTTACCCAGGACCTATTCCGGTTCAGTTCCACTTTATCACTAATACCTTATTGCTCAACTCCTCCAATAACTTGTCCAATTCCACATGCTGCTTCTGTTGAAGGTCGGCTAAGATTGAGGCATTGATTATATCCTCTGATACATTAGGCTGTGTGCTCATCAGTTCTTGGCATCTGTCTTCATACACAACACCCACAGCTGAAATACATATAACACAGAAAATTTTACAATGCAGTTGAGACACATACATTTTTTTTCCAAATATGATAAAAATACACAATAACAATAGACAAACTGAGTCAGCAGGTGAAATTCACATTTAGGACAGGACATGTTAGTTTATATCTAGTTACACAACATAGTCTTATGACAGCTGTAATACACAAAAACATGTGATACACAGAAAGAAAAATTATGACAAAAGGCTTAAAACATAGGACTAGGGAGGGATGATCAATAGACATGTGCACATCACATCAGGGGAGATAACCCGACAAATATAGAAAACACAATCAGGGGACATAATTTAATACAAAATCTATTCTGTCAAGTCAGTGAAATTTTGAAATCTCAATCTCGCTAATCCCATTTTCACTCATCAGAAATGGAAGAAGATTGGAACAAATGAGAAACACTAATAAAAACTAATATTAAAGGTCCTAATGAAAACTGATAAAAGATATGAAGTAACATTTATGAATATGCATATTTTCTTTGACACATTAGGCCTCATAATGGCCTAATATAAAGTTCAGCAGAAGCCTTTCAGCAATCTAACTCCCATACTCAGACTATTTTCTTCAATGTTTAATGAGAGCCAATCTTGTACATTTCATCCCCCTGGGTGTTATGAACTAGTTTGCAGTATCCGAAGCTTGTGGTTTTTGCTTTGACAATCCATGTCGATTTCAGCCTGACATCAAAGTAGTTTGTTCAGCAATGAAATCAAAACTCAAACCTCGCAGCAGATTGGCGTAATGAGCTGGCTGAATATACTCATGATTGGTTCGATTTAGAGAAATGTCCATGGCCTATTTATATCCAGGATCGATATAGAGTGAGAAACCTGTATGTAGGCAACCGAAAAAGATTAGCAATCATATTCTGGGCTATCATGGCCTTGAGTTAATAACCTATTTGGTACAACACCTGCCTAACATCTTCCTCTAATGTATCCACTCACAAAAAAAAAGCGAAGCTAAACAGGAAACCATCAAAGATACAGAACTGAGGTGGACACAGACAGAAATCGTCATCAAATCATTCATATGTCATAGTGATCATTCACAATCAGAGAATAAATGCATAAATCAACCTTGCTGTAGTAGTTTCCTGTGCTGTAGTTTTTGAGAGTCTTGTACATCAGATGACAGACTCTCCCTCCAGTTCTTCCTCTGGGATCGTAGAGAATTTGTCTTATGCCGTCTTTCTTCGACCGACAGATTTTTGACAGCAGTTCTTGCAGAAATGCTATGGCGACCTTGGAGTAAGTCAATAAATGTCTGAAAAGGGAAATGGATCTTCATATAAATCCGCATCAAACTACCAAAGTTAACAACAAGAATGAAAGCATTAGGGCTGTTCCAGAAAAGTGTGCATGGGGTGAAGGGAAGACACATTTTTCTGACTCCAACCACCCATATACCATTTATCCTATCTTCTTCAAGTTAAACGATCGTTTACCATCCACCACACACTATAGAACTGAACAATGTTTCCCCCATCTCTGTACTTTTTTCTGGAACAGCCCATAACAGATAAACAAAGAATGTTTGACCAATATTGTCATTTTTTTTAATTATCAATTTTTTCATACAGTACCTCTCTCTCCACAGCAAACACCTCCATGGCTGTTTTTATAATAATATCTTGCATATCCACCAACCCTTTCACATCACTGCCCTCTACTGGCAAGTTTGTGCTGCTCTTTCTGGGTTGTCTGCCCTTACATTCTGATAATCTCAGCAGGGCTAACTGTTCCATCCGTACTCCGTCCCAGTCATATCTGTAACAGAATTATTAGGGAGGCTGAGTGAATTTACATTTATATATCTTAATAAAATTATTTCAGTTGCAATTATTTCATAGAAGATAAAAAATATATTAGCATGATACAGACATGATCTGAGTATTCCATTCCATATTATACAATACTGCATGGTAATCTTGACATGCTAGCTTGCTCAACTAATTTCCTTTTTCTTTAAATCCTTAGAAGTGAGCCAATTGATGGCAAAATCAAATGATAAGCTTGGCTTAAACTAGGAGTTGTCATCACTAATATCGCAAATCAGGTTAATTGAATACCTCTCTTCTTTGTATGCCTGTGTTCTCTCTGCCAGGCCACAAACCGTAGCGGCTGGGATAAAATTACTCTCTCCACCAATCAGGATGGTCTGGCTGAGGAGACGAAAATAATGCAGTGCAACTTTGGAAGCAGCGTCATTCTTAGACTGCCAAATCTTCACAGATGTGACAAAATCATTCTTCTCCTGGTGCATTCTCTCTAGAAGTTTAACCATGGCATCTCCGCAAGTTTCTGTACCTGCAAAATGGTGTCAAATATAGAGAATATGTCTCAAGTGTCATTAAATATCAGCTACCTGGGATAGCAGTTTCTTAGGTCAGACTTCATTTGGACGAATCAAGACTTCCAAACATATGATCCAAACCCCCATGATCACATGGTGACCCTACCGCCCCAAACCCCCATGATCACATGGTGACCCTACCGCCCCAAACCCCCATGATCACATGGTGACCCTACCGCCCCAAACCCCCATGATCACATGGTGACCCTACCGCCCCAAACCCCAATGATCACATGGTGACCCTACCGCCCCAAACCCCCATGATCACATGGTGATCCTACCGCCCCAAACCCCCATGATCACATGGTGACCCTACCGCCCCAAACCCCATGATCACGTGGTGACCCTACCTAAACCCCCATGATCACATGGTGACCCTACCTAAAACCATGATCACGTGGTGACCCTCCTGTCCCCTACACCCCATGATCATGTGGTGACCCTCCCCCCCCTCTGATCTTGCTTGACCGCACCAACAGCATTGCAATGAATTTGACCTGCTAGGAAATCAGGAACTGTAAACGATAAGGAAAACTTTACTTTATCCTCCATTAATTGTTAGAATATTAATTGTTGTGTGCACAGCGACACTCCACATGGCTTCATGGGATGTCCATATGAAAATTTAAACGATAATCATGACAACTGCTTCGAGTCAGTTCCTTAATGATGAAGTCCTAATCCTGTAAAACTGCTGGTTTCCACACCCCTGTGATTCAAACACCAACAGTCTGGGTCAAAATGAACTGTACTTGTCACAGTTCTTATATCCTTAATATGTAATCCTAGATCTGAGCAAGAAGTAGTGAAACTCCCTAGTAATCTACACCCAGTGCTTGCCATTTATGGAGAGTGATCAACTCCATCACCCTCACCTCTCCTAATTCTGCTTTCAGTGGAGGTAACTTAAATATCACTTACCTAACTTACTGAAATTGATACTGTCTCAGTTAACAATTCACCCACCTCAAATTATCATTTCGCTCTCCAAAATTTCTCCAGGAGATCAGTTTATACTTACCTGCAATAATTTGATCATATTGCACACGTAGCAGGTCATCAGCTTGGCGGACAGACTTTCCATCTGATAACAGCTTTTGACGTAGAGTTTTCACTTCCGTTTTACGAGCAGTATCTTCACTGCAGAGTTCCCCCATCATGGCGAGCAGAGTGGCTGGCAGTTCTAACTTATTCCCTTGTAATTGTGCCACTTTTTCTGAGAGTGATCCAGTTTTCCAGAGATGTTTGACAGACTTGTCCACTTTTCTGTATAGCTCCATCAGTTCTGTGTTGATACCCGAGGACACCAAGCCTTCCGCTGTATATTTGAGTAATGAAGTAATAAAACAACTGAAAACAACTGAATACGAGTAGGCATGATACCCATAAAATTCTAAGATCATAAGGCCATCCAAAATAATATTTGTGTCTCAGGTAACATGCTTAATCAAAAGATATGTCAGTATGGGAAAAAAAAATTCTAATTATTTTTTATAAACTTTTTTGAGAGTTATGGCAAGGTCAATCCAAAAACTGTTATGGCACAATTCTGCACTGTTATAGGCAGGGGTTGAAATATATAAATTTAATGAACATTTTACGATGTATTCGAGGATCACTATTTCTTATACAAAAGTACAACTGTCTGTAGACTAGTTCACCTGTGGTCTTACTGATCATCTCCCACACCAGTTTCTGTCTCAGCATGTCATATTTCTGTTCCAGACCTTCATATAGGTCACTGAGGGTCACACGGTTTCTGGGTTTGCATAAAGTGGCGTCATCTACTTCCTTTCCATCATCAAAGAGTAGAGCTTCCACGCCTTCCTTGTCCCACCTGGTGTACAAGATTACATCCCCATAGTGACATTCATATGCATGACAAACCACATGTAAACTAAAACACACAAAAACTTAACTGATTCCTCACATGCAAAATTAGAGAACTGTTGTATTTTAGTATTTATAGATGTTTATGCTGCTTTACTGCTACAAATTGAGTTTTACAGAAGACATGACAGCGGCAGTAAAGCCAGCATTAATGTTCACAAATATGGTAATATTTCCATTCTAATCCACTTCTTCCTATCCAAACTACTTCAATAATGTAACTTTAGAAATTGGTACATATTTAACCACATTCATGCAGTTGAAATACTGGAGGCTACCTTGGAGCCCAGGTGTTCATGAAACAGACAACCAAGAGTGATTTACGGTCACAAATATTTTTATCTCACCAGTCGGGTACATGGATTAAATCAGATCATATTAGAATTGCTTTTATACTGTACACTTGTCCTTTACATGTAAGTATTACTGGAATACAATATATAGGTCTCATTAAAATAATCCGTTCATTCAGGCAGGTTTTATTTTCCCCTTCTCTGAATGCAGTGATTTGTATTGGATTCAAATTGCTCTCTTCAGCCTCATTAGCATTCCATTTTAATTCACAGAAAAATACTTGCACAAGTCATCATAGTTTCATGAACTATTATATAAAATAAATTGTACAAGCATAATTATTTCTCATTGTTTCAAGCAAGATGAATTTCTCCTGTTGGAAAAAACTGGAATAAGCCATCACAAAAATTAGGAACATTTAGTTCAAGTCCAAATGGTCATATCATATTTACTTTGGAAGTAATAAACACAGCCTATTGATACAAGTGATACTCAACATGAGTGCATCTCGTGCAGGCTAATTAAAAGACTTTCATAAAACAATTGGGATTCAAATTACCGGTTATGTGAGTATTATGTAGTTCACAGAAACCTAATTTTGAGAGATTGTAGATTTTAGGCAAACTGAACACCAGGCTATCCTATTAAAGTCACATAGTGTAATCAAGTTTAATGCCTTAGCTGTACTACCCTCTGCAACCAACAGAGAGAGTGAGTGAGTTAAGTTTAATGTCACTTTCAAAAATATTTCAGTAATATGGCAACGAACCAAAAAGACACCACCCAGCCAAGTTGTTTTCCTGTTGTTTCAAAGAAGCAAATCTTTGAAGCAACATGGAAACAGACAGGATGCTTACATGGAGCAATGAAATGCAATTGTAGTGCTAGACACAGCATTATCAAGTTCCTATCAATGCTTCTCAGTAAAATGCATTGAAGCAACAGGAACCTGTGCCAACTGGGCACCCACCAACAGTGCTACCCAGCGAACTCTAGATGCCGGATAAAGTACCAGTAACAGTTTAATAATGGTACATGTGTGAAGGCGTGGTTTTTTGCACACACCACTTCGCCGTCTTGAAATGGCTCGATTATGTATGCATTACAATTTCTATGTTTACAGCCAATCACTGGTGGCAGTGGCTAATGTACTCACTGGTGAATGGAGGGAGTTTATTATCCACTGCTATTGTAGGGTAATGTAACAGCAGGCTAGATCTCTGCAATACTCTACAGACCGCCCAGGTTCTATGTCACCGAACATATCAATATTCAATATATCAGCAATGTAAGCCTTGGCGATCTGTAACGTATACATCGCAGGTCTACCATGTTGTCCGGGTTGACATTTCAGGTATACAACGGAAACAAACTAGAACTCGCGGACTTCGAAAGGCTGCCGTTACCTGTGTGATTTTATGGTTTTGATGTTTGGCTGTGATCTTTAGAGAGTTTTCACCATTTCCCAAAATTGGATCACGACGTGTATAGGTTGTGTTATGTGTAATGTTCTAGTTACCTTTGACAGTCATAACAGGATGAAATGTACGAAGTACAATAATTTGATGATTTATTCCATTAATTATTTTGGTGCTTCAGAGAAAATTTTAATGAAAACCAGAGCGTCTGAAGTCCCCCGACGTTGAAACTAATTATTTGGATGGAACCTTAACATTCAGTACCCAGCATGAAAAGCATTCTCGAGTGATATCCTGTGGCAAGTTATCCACATACAAAATTTGCAAAGAATCCGTTCAGGTTTTTGAAAGTTACCGTCCAGAAGTAACTATTTTTTTTTACTTGTCTTCCTGGTACTTCAGCTTGTCACCCCTACTGAAACTTTTTTTTCACCATAATGTCATGTATTCCAACTAGTTTCTCCATTTTTTCATGCATTGTAGAATTTGAACGCACATGTGTTTTTTGGGGGGGTTTTTTCTCGATCGGGAGACGATATCTCCTTCCTCTAGCTCTGCATTGCCAAGATCAATGTCCTCACTTCACGATGTTGACCATCATCCTAACGCATGGCACGATCATACGTAGAAACTTCTGCTCATAGACATGCAGTAATGGATGATATCTGAGTATATTAGGGCATTTCCCAATTGATCACCTCCGATTGATCCCATGAGATCCGAAATCGGCGCGATTACATTCATAAAACGAGGACACACCTCCAGAAAGCCATTGACTGAAATGATCCCTTGGTGGGCCTCGAAATGTCCCTATCACAAAATAAAAAGCATATCATTTTCCTGTGAACTGTCACCGATGTTATCAATTTAAAATAAGTAAGGTCGTTAGTAATATAATTTTTCTTAAGAAAAACAAAGAAGCATGCTCCATTAGAGTGATCTCGAACTAACATAGCTGATTCGCACAACTTCGTTTTGGTCTCGCATAGAATCCCCCAGTCTTGCGCCTCTGCACTCAAATGAGACTGATATGTCTGATGTCTGAGATGCCCAGGTCAAACTATTTAAATACAGATAATTTCAATGGCTCGTTTAAATGCGGTGGGCATGTGATTTGATGCTTCAGGAACAACTTTCGAAGAGGATTATGTCCCTCCAGAAATATGTCCTTAGCGGCTGAGAGATGGCACCGTGTGAAATACATGCCGAATCATAGCGATAAGCTAAGGATAGTGTTAAGTGAAACGTGAAATGCCCTTAGCAAGCTAAGATGGATGTTGACTCAGTGGGCTCATTTCTCTCAACAGACTGTTCCACTATTAGGGAGTTCAGTGTAACATGTCAACAAAATGTTCAATTATGAGATTAAATTTGTTGGAATAATATTTTCTTAAATATCATAACAGCAGGGGGGTTAGGCAATTTTTCATCTAGGTAACTCAGATTAAAAACTTGAATTTGAAGAATTGAGTTTTTGAGAAATTTTGAACTTGAGATTTGCCCCAAACAATTGAGGTTTTTATCGATGGGAAAATGCGCGCCAAACACGCGCAAAAAAATTTGTGTTATATTGGATAAATATTGAATTCTTCAAGAGATAAGTCGAGTTCCCAAACGAAAATGTTGAATTGTCGTGACAAATAATCAAGCAAGATAATTGTTGTTGTTGTTGCCTTCACTCGATCAACTCGCGAGTGCTACGTTAGCGTGTCTGGAGCAAGTCAAAATCGGCACGGGCAACGCAACGTTCATGTTCGTGTGTTAGCTGCCCGTGTTGGCAAGCACGATTATCTTCCGATTAAAATACTCAGTGACAAAGTTTTATTCAGCTTGTATTCTCCGCAATAAAACGTAGCAAACACTCGGCTTGTTCTGGTTTAGTTATCGAATTGATGTTGCCAGGCATGAACAGTCGATAGAAATATAAGCTGATCGCGCCAGATCGTGCCAGTCAATCTAGTGAACTTCATTTTATTTATCCATTAGCTTTGCCTTTCAAGCAAGGTACTTTATTCGCTAATCACAGCGCCCTCAACGAGCAGATCAATTACATAAAGGGAGATGACTTCCAAGCAGCTCTCGTAAAAGTCTCACGAGAGCCCATTTAGCAGTATGCGCAAAGACGTTTCCGCGCAAGTTCTGCCTTTTTCAAACCGGAAGTTTAGAATTTTAGATGAACAATTTGGGCTTGAAAGACAGACTTCCCTTCATCTGAGACAACCCAAATTGTTACGAATTTCCAGATCAATATCTTCTCCACATTTGGCCCTGTGACCGTAAGTCCCAACTCTGCTTTGTTTTTTCACAATCTTGCGGACAAGGCAATTTTTCCCCCCATGAGACCAAACTGATGCAATAAGGCTGCACGCTTCGCGGCAGCCTTAATAACGCAGAATTTGCAAAAGGACAAGTGAATGTGTTGCTCACCCAGTAAGAAGCAGTTATCGTCAGATATTAACACACATGATCGCACTGTCTACAGTACCTCAGATTCTATCTGCAGGCTCATCAGTGAGTGAGTGAGTGAATTGAATTTACTTGTAAAGCTTTCAACAATATTTCAGCTATATCACGATGAACCAACTAAGCACTACCCAGTCCAGTTGTGTTCCTGCTACTTCAAAGAATAAATCTTTGAAGCAGTATAGAACCAGACATCCTCCATCTACCCTATAAAACACTGAGGACAGCACACAAGACACAGACAGGACGCTAATACATGGTGCAATAAAGACCAAGTGACTATTACAGTGATAGACATCCCACATTATCAAGTTCTGTTGCTTTAAGCAAAATGCATTGAAGCAACAGGAACCTGAACCCACCCAACCACCCGCACAGGCTCATCAGACATGGGTATGAAGAATATCTCTCAATAGACCGGACCAGCACATATTATCTATCATCGGACATGTGCATATTCAATGAAACGTTTTAATTACTTTTTTCTTTTTCTGTCTGCTTGTCTGTGCGTTTGGTCCAAATAATCCTCTCGTTCTTTATCTTCGGACATGGTACTTTCCTTGAAAAAAATAAACCAGCATAGGAAACCTACACAGTGGATATATTGAGTAAGATGGACCTTAACTGCTATTGCCTTATGATGATGCCATTTGACGCTCCTTCCTAGTCCATTATGATGTCATTTGAGGCCTTATCAATGTAATAAATTAATTAATTACCTCACTCAATAATATTTTATTTCAGGAAATATTAAACATCCTAAATCATTGGTCACTGTAAAAGTAATAAAACTAAAATTAGTAAAAAGCTTTGACCCCAGCCCTTCAACAGATTTGTACCTGACAATTTACAGGTGATCACCGTAAAGGTCTATGGGGCAGCCTAGAAAAACCTGTATGGTATAGAAAGGGGCGTCAAATGACGTCATCATGGGGCAAAGAGTTAAGTGAACTGAGCTCTGAACAAAAAGCGTTAAGGTCAGCCAACAAAGAAAACATTTACTTGGGGTAAACCCACAGTTATATGGGAGGAATACAGTTTTTAGGCAATAAAATCCATTCTAAGTGACCAAAATTCATCAAACTTTCATATATTAAAGATAATACATATATGTTCGGAAACTATGTTAAAATTGTTAATTCATCAAACATATTAATCCATAGAATCATTTGTGCATGGTTGTCATTAAACATGTTAAAGGTTCTAGAATTACCTGCCAGTGTTTAGCATTATCATACTCCTGGATGATCTGGTTTTGTTGTAACTTTCGGAGTTTTTCCTCTTCTGCATGGAGTTCATCCTCTGTAACCCTAGCAACATCCTTCTCCGTGGGCATGGTACACAACCAGAGTCTGATTTCATCAAAACAAACATCCCTGCAGATAGGAAATTCTCGACAGGACAAAAATTTCTCCCAGGTGGAGATGGTGAATTGATCACCTTGCGTCTCTCGGAACAAAAGTAGAGCATCCCTCAGAGGAAGTCTGCCATTGCCATTATTATCTAAGGCTTGAAAATCCCAGAAAGCCCTCTCTTCCACGGCTCTTCGGCGGTCAAGCTCGAGGAGAACGTCGACAAACTCCACTCCACTGGCACAGGCATATCCATGTAAGCAATCCCGCATATCCTACCGTAGATGGCAGCTTCCACATGCTGCGCAGAGATAGGATTAAAATGGATGACTTCGTGGAATTGTTGTAGTTGTTCTGCATTAATGTATCCCTTACAGGTGGGGTCGAGAACATCGAATACAGCGGTAAAGTCCTGGATTCCCATATTAAGTTTTCACATCCATATGATCACAAAGGCAGCAAAAGTCTTGTTCATAACTGCAATTATATAAATAAATTAACAATGATCTAACAGCATGTACAATTCAGGTCGGTTAAACACATGATAGTACCGTAAAGTATTTGTGCATCTGAAAACAAACATCTTCTTATTCAAATAATCCACAAGTTTTGCATAATATTGATTATTTATTACCAACATGTTCAATGAGGTCAAACAGGAAGGTACAGGATTTTGAATCACCGCCAGTACAACACTACAGGAAGGTACAGGATTTTGAATCACCGCCAGTACAACACTACAAGAAGGTACAAGATTTTGAATCACCGCCAGTACAACACTACAAGAAGGCACAGGATTTTGAATCACCGCCAGTACAACACTACAGGAAGGTACAGGATTTTGAATCACCGCCAGTACAACACTACAGGAAGGTACAGGATTTTGAATCACTGCCAGTACAACACTACAGGAAGGTACAGGATTTTGAATCACCGCCAGTACAACACTACAGGAAGGTACAGGATTTTGAATCACCGCCAGTACAACACTACAGGAAGGTACAGGATTTTGAAACACCGCCAGTACAACACTACAGGAAGGTACAGGATTTTGAATCACCGCCAGTACAACACTACAGGAAGGTACAGGATTTTGAATCACCGCCAGTACAACACTACAGGAAGGTACAGGATTTTGAATCACCGCCAGTGCAACACTACAGGAAGGTACAGGATTTTGAATCACCGCCAGTACAACACTACAGGAAGGTACAGGATTTTGAATCACCGCCAGTGCAACACTACAGGAAGGTACAGGATTTTGAATCACCGCCAGTACAACACTACAAGAAGGTACAGGACTTTGAATCACCGCCAGTACAACACTACAGGAAGGTACAGGATTTTGAATCACCGCCAGTGCAACACCACACTACAGGAAGGTACAGGATTTTGAATCACCGCCAGTGCAACACTACACTACAGGAAGGTACAGAATTTTGAATCACCGCCAGTACAACACTACAGGAAAGTACAGTATCTCCCGGTTATAAGGAGAGTGATCACTCTCGATCTCCATCACTCTCCCAAATATTCTCTACGGAGCTTATCATCGCTCTCCTGGAATCTTGAAATGCAATGCAGAGTTATATTAGAGAGTGACTGATCACTCTCACACTACTCCCGCAAACAAAATCCACAAGAATTATCTGATCAACAGCTCTAGCAGATTTTACAAACATGAGAGACTTGGTACAAAATTCTGAATTACTGTCAGTACAATTCAACAGGAAGGTACAGGATTCTGAATTACCATCAGTACAATTCAACAGGAAGGTACACCATTCTGAATTACCATCAGTACAATTCAACAGGAAGGTACAGGATTCTGAATTACCATCAGTACAATTCAACAGGAAGGTACACCATTCTGAATTACCATCAGTACAATTCAACAGGAAGGTACACCATTCTGAATTACCATCAGTACAATTCAACAGGAAGGTACACCATTCTGAATTACCATCAGTACAATTTAACAGGAAGGTACAGGATTCTGAAGTACCGTCAGTACAATTTAACAGGAAGGTACACCATTCTGAATTACCAACAGTACAATTCAACAGGAAGGTACGCCATTCTGAATTACCGTCAGTACAATTCAACAGGAAGGTATAAGATTCTGAATTACCATCAGTACAATTCAACAGGAAGGTATAGGATTCTGAATTACTATCAGTACAATTCAACAGGAAGGTATAAGATTCTGAATTACCATCAGTACAATTCAACAGGAAGGTACAGGATTCTGAATTACCGTCAGTACAATTTAACAGGAAGGTACAGGATTCTGAATTACCGTCAGTACAATTCAACAGGAAGGTACAGGATTCTGAATTACCGTCAATACAATTAAACAGGAAAGTACAGGATTCTGAATTACCATCAGTACAATTCCGCAGGAAGGTACAGGATTATGAAATGTACCCATCAGTACAATTCAACAGGAAGGTACAGGATTCTGAATTACCATCAGTACAATTCAACAGGAAGGTACAGGATTCTGAATTGTAACCACCAGTACAATTCATCAGGAAGGTACAGGATTCTGAATTACCGTCAGTACAATTCCCCAGGAAGGTACAGGATTCTGAATTACCGTCAGTACAATTCAACAGGAAGGTACAGGATTCTGTTTTACCGTCAGTACAATTCAGCAAGGAAGGTACAGGATTCTGAATTACCGTCAGCACAATTCAGCAGAGGTACAGCATTCTGAATTACCATCAGCACAATTTAACAGGAAGGTACAGGATTCTGAATTACATTCAGTACACTTAAACAGGAAGGTACAGGATTCTGAATTACCGTCAGTACAATTCAACAGGAAGGTACAGGATTCTGTTTTACCGTCAGTACAATTCAACAGGAAGGTACAGGATTCTGAATTACCGTCAGTACAATTTAACAGAAAGGCACAGGATTCTGAATTACCATCCGTACAATTCAACAGGAAGGTACAGGATTCTGAATTACCATCAGTACAATTCAACAGGAAGGTACAGGATTCTGAATTACCGTCAGTACAATTCAACAGGAAGGTAATAGGATTCTGAATTACTATCAGTACAATTCAACAGGAAGATACAGGATTCTGAATTAGCGTCAATACAATTCAACAGGAAGATACAGGATTCTGAATTACCGTCAGTACAATTTAACAGAAAGGCACAGGATTCTGAATTACCATCCGTACAATTCAACAGGAAGGTACAGGATTCTGAATTACCATCAGTACAATTCAACAGGAAGGTACAGGATTCTGAATTACCGTCAGTACAATTCAACAGGAAGGTAATAGGATTCTGAATTACTATCAGTACAATTCAACAGGAAGATACAGGATTCTGAATTAGCGTCAATACAATTCAACAGGAAGATACAGGATTCTGAATTACCGTCAGTACAATTTAACAGAAAGGCACAGGATTCTGAATTACCATCCGTACAATTCAACAGGAAGGTACAGGATTCTGAATTACCATCAGTACAATTCAACAGGAAGGTACAGGATTCTGAATTACCGTCAGTACAATTCAACAGGAAGGTAATAGGATTCTGAATTACTATCAGTACAATTCAACAGGAAGATACAGGATTCTGAATTAGCGTCAATACAATTCAACAGGAAGATACAGGATTCTGAATTACCGTCAGTACAATTTAACAGAAAGGCACAGGATTCTGAATTACCATCCGTACAATTCAACAGGAAGGTACAGGATTCTGAATTACCATCAGTACAATTCAACAGGAAGGTACAGGATTCTGAATTACCATCAGTACAATTCAACAGGAAGGTATAGGATTCTGAATTACCGTCAGTACAATTCAACAGGAAGATATAGGATTCTGAATTGTAACCATCAGTACAATTCATCAGGAAGGTATAGGATTCTGAATCACCATCAGTACAATTCAACAGGAAGGTATAAGATTCTGAATTACCATTAGTACAATGTAATCCATAAAAAGAACATGAAGCTGCGCTATCGAAACCCCTCGGCTCTGAACCCCAGCTATTATAATGTAAGGGTGTCTCTACCAATTGATTGGCTTGTGGGAAGAAATATTTACCCCTGGTATTGTAAATGTACTTTCTTTGAAAAAAAAAAAAAGTTTTCCTCCCCTTAAATTAATTTGTTTCTGGAATAAATACATACACTATAGATATACGTTTGTCATATCTTGGTAAACATGTAAACACAACTAAAATTGCTGAAATGGAAATCATTAGAAGAGAGCCAAATTTGGGGAAACATTTAAGCGGTGGGAATATAAAATGACGTGTGGCAACTAAAAAGTGTTGTTAGGTTAGGTTGTGAATAAATTTTGTTTATTATAATTACTGATAAAAAAACTTGTTAGTGGAACAAGATGAGTGAATCATATTAGTAGAATAAGATAAGATAGCAGTCCATTTTTTGGGAGGGATGAATAACTGTTAATGGAACTTTAATGGAAAAAGATCAATAACTTCAATGAACGAACTGTTTAATGGCACATGTATGTCATTTTCAAAACAGATTTGCAAGCATTCTTCGCATTGTCTAAGAGAATAAATCAATAAATCAGTCATCCAATCAATAAATAAATGTGATAGTATACTAACATGATATAGAAATAATATGCAAACTTAACATAGCAATTAGTGGATTTTGTTAGACAAGGGGAATAACTCTGCAAAATACTTTCTGACACGACTCATTTTCGATAGGCATCTAGTGTCATTTTCAAAACAGATTTTCAGGCATTCTTCGCATTGTGTAAGAGAATAAATCAATAAATCAGTCATCCAATCAATAAATAAATGTGGTAGTATACAAACATGATATAGAAATTATATGCAAACTTAACATAGGAATTAGTGGATTTTATTAGACAAGGGGCATAACTCTGCAAAATACTTTCTGACACGACTCATTTTCGATAGGCATCTAGTTCAGGTCAAGAGAAACAACTGTATCAAGTTAGGATGTTGTATATGGAACGGTTCTGAAATTATCACAATAACAAATCATAAATGGATTTTTATTTGTAAAAAGGGGCATAACTCTGCAAATATTGTCCGAGATGACTCATTTTCGATAGGCTTCTGATTTACGTGAAGATAAATAGATGTAACAAGTTTGGTTGCCATGCATGAAACGGTTCTGTAGATATCGCGGTAACGGACGGACGTACAGACATACGGACGTACGGACAGCCGTACATGATGACGACAATACCCCTAGGCCAAAGTTGGCCGAGGGGTAAAAATGTTAAATATTATCATATAGCTGTGATATATGAGTGGAATGATTTTTTTATCGATTGGTTTAGGCGAACACTGTGAAGGGAGACAACTCGCTGTTGTTTGACAGGAGATCGGTCGCCATTTCTGTTGAACTGTCAACATGTGGCGGTTCATCGATGCCGCTGAGCCGCCCGAAAATAAAGCCAAACTAACTGATGGGGAAAAATTACTTCGCAATCGCGAATATGATCAAGAGCGAAGACAGCGCAAGTTCCAAAATTCGTGGACGGTCGGGTGGACATGGTTAACCTACGATGACAGCAGCAAGTCGATGAAGTGTGATCGGTGTCTTCAGTTCGCCTTCACACATTCTGAACGGAAATCAGCATATGTATCTGAGCATTCGTCTTATATAAAACTTGATTAAATTTTGGAGGACCAGTTAAATTTGAGGACCAGTTATGACTGAACCTCACTGGTCCCATTGTCCAGCAGCACTTGGCAGTTAATTTCGACCGCTGCATCAGTACAATTCAACAGGAAGGTACAGGATTCTGAATTACTGTCAGTAAAATTCAACAGGAAGGTACAGGATTCTGAATTACCATCAGTACAATTCAACAGGAAGGTACAGGATTCTGAATTGTAACCATCAGTACAATTCGTCAGGAAGGTACAGGATTCTGAATTACCGTCAGTATAATTCAATAGGAAAGCACAGGATTCTGAATTACCGTCAGTACAATTCAACAGGAAGGTGCAGGATTCTGAATTACCGTCAGTACAATTCAACAGGAAGGTACAGGATTCTGAATTACCTTCAGTACAATTAAACAGGAAGGTACAGGATTCTGAATTACCATCAGTACAATTCAACAGGAAGGTGCGGGATTCTGAATTACATTCAGAACAATTCAACAGGAAGGTACAGGATTCTGAATTACAGTCTGTTCAATTAAACAGGAAGGTACAGGATTTTGAATTACCATCAGTACAATTCAACAGGAAGGTACAGGATTCTGAATTACTGTCAGTACAATTCAACAGGAAGGTACAGGATTCTGAATTACCGTCAGTACAACTTAACAGGAAGGCACAGGATGCTGAATTACCGTCAGTAAAATTCAACAGGTAGGTACAGGATTCTCAATTACTGTCAGTACAATTCAACAGGAAGGTACAGGATTCTAAATTACCATCAGTACTATTCAACAGGAAGGTACAGGATTCTGAATTACCGTCCGTACAATTAAAGAGGAAGGTACAGAATTCTGAATTACCGTCTGTACAATTAAACAGGAAGGTACAGGATTCTGAATTCCCGTCAGTACAATTCAACAGGAATGTACAGGATTCTGAATTACTTTCAGTACAATTCAACAGGAAGGTACAGGATTCTGAATTACCGTCAGTACAATTTAACAGGAAGGCACAGGATGCTGAATTACCGTCAGTAAAATTCAACAGGTAGGTACAGGATTCTCAATTACCGTCCGTACAATTCAACAGGAAGGTACAGGATTCTGAATTACCATCAGTACTATTCAACAGGAAGGTACAGGATCCTGAATTACCATCAGTACAATTCAACAGGAAGGTACAGGATTCGGAATTGTAACCATCAGTACAATTCATCAGGAAGGCACAGGATTCTGAATTAACGTCAGTACAATTCAACAGGAAAGTACAGGATTCTGAATTACCGTCAGTACAATTCAACAGGAAGATACAGGATTCTGAATTACCATCAGTACCATTCAACAGAAAGGTACAGGATTCTGAATTACCGTCAGTACAATTCAACAGGAAGGTACAGGATTCTGAATTACCGTCAGTACAATTCAACAAGAAGGTACAGGATTCTGAATTACCGTCCGTACAATTTAACAGGAAGGTACAGGATTCTGAATTACCTTCTGTACAATTAAACAGGGAGGTACAAGATTCTGAATTACCGTCAGTACAATTTAACAGGAAGGTACAGGATTCTGAATTACCGTCAGAACAATTCAACAGGAAGGTACAGGATTCTGAATTACCGTCTGTACAATTAAACAGGAAGGTACAGGATTCCGAATTACCATCAGTACAATTCAACAGGAAGGTACAGGATTCTGAATTACCATCCGTACAATTCAACAGGAAGGTACAGGATTCTGAATTACCGTCTGTACAATTTAACAGGAAGGCACAGGATTCTGAATTACCATCAGTACAATTCAACAGGAAGGTACAGGATTCTGAATTACCATCAGTACAATTCAACAGGAAGGTACAGGATTCTGAATTACCATCCGTACAATTAAAGAGGAAGGTACAGAATTCTGAATTACCGTTCGTACAATTAAACAGGAAGATACAGGATTCTGAATTTTTCCTCTGTACAATTTAACACGAAGGCACAGGATTCTGAATTACAGTCAGTACAAATCAACAGGAAGGCACAGGATTCTGAATTCCCATCCGTACAATTCAACAGGAAGGTACAAGATTCTGAATTACCGTCAGTGCCATTCAAAAGGAAAGCAAAGGATTCTGAATTACTGTCAGTACAATTCAACAGGAAGGTACAGGATTCTGAATTACCGTCTGTACAATTAAACAGGAAGGTACACAATTCAACAGGAAGGCAGAGGATTCTGAATTACTGTCAGTACAATTCAACAGGAAGGCACAGGCTTCTGAATTACCATCTGTACAATTCAACAGGAAGGTACAAAATTCTGAATTACATTCAGTACAATTCAACAGGAAGATACAGGATTCTGAATTATTGTCAGTACAATTTAACAGGAAGGTACAGGATTCTGAATTACTGTCAGTACAATTCAAAAGGCACAGGATTCTGAATTACCGTCAGTACAATTCAACAGGAAGGTACAGGATTCTGAATTACTAAGAATGTAAAAGACTTTGAATTACTGTTAGTACAACTCAACAAGGAGGTACAGGATTCTAAATTACCGAGTATTCTGAATTCTGAGTGAGTGAATATAATAAAACGTAACTTTCACAATCTTTCAGTCCTATCACAACATTTGGGTCCTATTATATTTCATACTCAGCATGGAGGTTGCCAGGATTTCTTGAGAGAAGCTCATTTCCTACCCTTATTTATTAGAGAGCCAACGACTGGGCTGTTCAACATAGGGAAAATAACATTCAGTTGGGTTCTGAGAGGGGGTCGCTCGCACCCAAAGCTACCCCCCCCCCCCCCACCCGGCCTTTCAAGTGGCTCCTAGTGAAAATATAAGAGGAGAAGAAGTTGTGTAAACAACAAGTTGACATTTTTTTCCCATCAAATTTGAGTTTTTAACACAATAAAAGAGATGCGGTGAAAACCGTATTGAAGCCGTAAACTCTGATCCATGACGTCAGAGTCTGATTACGATAACGTCGCATAATATCAACTAGTCGATTCTGTACGGCGTCCTATTGTGACGTGCATTGCACAACAATTGCGTATGACAACATCATCATGACGTTTTAGCTCTGTGACATTGTTGGCGTTACAATAAAAATGTCAACTAGAAAATTCGCTACGATTTCAAGCTCAGAGACTCCGACGTCATATTCAAGCAGGTCACGGCCTTCGCCGTTTCCAAACAGGTGTGGTAATGAAGGGTTCAAAGTTTGTTTTTTGAAAATTTCGACCATTCTCAGAAACCATAAACCGCTATTAAAAGTCAGATACATGTACAATGTATAATCTTTTACAACAATTTAGCATCAAAAAAGTATCAGGTGTGGGGACCATTTGGTAGAACCGTTAACATATAGGAAATATAGGATAGCAATATAGGTCACTACTATAATGTAGGTTCCAAACTTGGTAGTGCATGGTGTTTAAAGAGGTAGTAGCGTCATTTAGAAAATATTCAGCAAATACCATATTTCGATAAAAGTTATTTAGTAGTTGAGATCAACTATGGTGAACGTTTTTCTGTGACCTCAATTTTAAATATCCCGGGCATTGAAATCACATTTCTGACATTCTCTGAAAAACATGACAGCACCTGCACTTTGCTCCAGTGCCTGAGATGACGTCGCAAAACGCGCATCAGCATTCTGAGTGTGACGCTTTGCAACGTCATAGAACTTTTATCGTACTGTGATGGCTTCTACCATGACGTCATGGACACCAGGTCCCGTTATCTGACGTCATTTATCATTTCCATCTTGTTCACTAGACTGAATTGAAGAATGTAACAATATTGGTCCCTATACGAAATTCAAGACTTCGAGACTTGAAAAGCCTTTGAAAAATGTTGCAGATGACCATGATGTTCAGTTTACCCGAACAATTAAATTCACGCTACTACCTCTTTAATGAAATTATTCCCACTAAATCTGGTGCAGTGGTGGTGATCGAGGAGACCTACATGTATCTGCTGCTTGGTGCAAGAAAGAGAGATTTAAATGTTTATGTTTTCCACATTTGCCAATCGCAAGAAGGTGAACATTTTTTTCTGGAAATAATGTGTTTCCTAGATGCCAGTTTGACTCATTTCAGAGCATTAAGTGAAACTTAACTTTTCATGAGTCGCTTGAGGGCTTTACTTTAGTGCCCCAATTAGTCGCCTCTTCTGACAGACCCTTCTGACAAGCTGTTGGAGAGAAATAATCGACCAATGGGTGACATCAGTAACAGTCGCTATACTCATTGGCATTTCAATCAACTTGGGTGGTGGATCGTCCATGTAAGGATCTTTTTCTAGGCATATGTTTGCAGTAGAGAAGCCCAGAGTCTAAACTCACTGTTGTCCCCAGACTAATTGTCTTGTGATCTTTACATAATGTATGAACCATTCAGATACAGCAGTGCAGAACGGTTTGATTTTAAGCGAGTAAATCGGTTCTGTGACAGAAATTTTCAGTATGATGACTAAAGTCTTCTATATCAATAATTAATGCCATCAAAGTTTAGTATTATGATCAAGGAATAGCTCTCTGTGAATAAAGGAAGGTTAATTAGTACACAGGAGCACCTGTCACTTTACTTCAAAGAAGAAATCTCACCTGAGCATGCGAAATCAAAGATTTGTGGTGAAAACAACCACTTTTTGAAAAGCTAGCTGGAAAATATCCGAAGATGCGACAGTATGGATATTTCTTGAAGAATCTGCACTGATGGCGCTACCGCATTGGACTCCGAGAAATGGTGATGTCTTTACTCTGCACTACATGAATCAGCCACTAAGCGGGAAGCGACCTACAGCTCTTGAAGGTTTGTTCATCTCACAATGTTGATTGGACACCTCGCCATTTGCTGAGTCCAATGCGGCAGCATGACACTGATTTACAAGAAATGAGAGTTTGCCGCCATTTGACTGTGAACGTCCATTCGGAGATGGAGAGAGGCAGTCGAAGAAAACCAATGGATGCACTCCATGTCACGTGATGCGAACACAACTGTCAAAATGGGACAGTCGTCTGGTATTCATGGAATGAAAATTATGGTCATCAGTGTGTTACATATATTGATTGATGATAAAAAATGGACTCCCCGTGTGACTTGAAAACACAAATAAGGAGGCCCAGGAAATAATTTTAAAAAGTTCATATTTCCAATCTTACCAAGAAGTAGAAATTTTGACAAATTGAAATTCACATCCACACATACAATCCACATAGTCACCAAGTGTGATGTGTACAAGAATTGTTCTGTACGACATCCGATCCCAAGCCCTTACAGCATCACTATGTTTGCTATGTTTAACAATTGTTAAATGCATCATTACGGCATTCTAGGATACATAATATGGCAAAGAAAATTGATGCTATTCCTAACAATGTGTGACTCAGTTGAGACTACATACACAGTCACATATATGGCTAGCTGGCAAGATAATATAGAATAGAATACTGCAGAGTGAAGCAACCCCCCCTCCCCTCAATAGGAAGAGGTACAGGATTCTGAATTACCATCTGTACAATTTAACAGGAAGGTACAGGATTCTGAATTACCATCAGTACAATTCAACAGGAAGATACAGGATTCTGAATTACCGTCACTTCAATTTAACAGGAAGGTACAGGATTCTGAATTACCGTCAGTATAATTCAACAGGAAGGTACAGGATTATTAATTACCGTCAGTACAATTTAACAGGAAGGTATAGGATTCTGCATTACCGTCAGTACAATTCAACTGGAAAGTACAGGATTCTGAATTACCGTCCGTACAATTAAACAGGAAGGCACAGGATTCTGAATTACCATCTGTACAATTTAACAGGAAGTCACAGGATTCTAAATTACAGTCAGTACAATTCAACAGGAAGGTACAGGATCCTGAATTATTGTCTGTACAATTTAACAGGAAGGTACAGGATTCTGAATTACCGTCCGTACAATTTAACAGGAAGGTACAGGATTCTGAATTACCTTCAGTACAATTAAACAGGGAGGTACAGGATTCTGAATTACCGTCAGTACAATTTAACAGGAAGGTACAGGATTCTGAATTACCGTCAGAACAATTCAACAGGAAGGTACAGGATTCTGAATTACCGTCTGTATAATTAAACAGGAAGGTACAGGATTCCGAATTACCATCAGTACAATTCAACAGGAAGGTACAGGATTCTGAATTACCATCAGTACAATTCAACAGAAAGGTACAGGATTCTGAATTACCGTCAGTAAAATTCAACAGGAGGTACAGGATTCTGAATTACCGTCTGTACAATTCAACAGGAAGGCACAGGATTCTGAATTACCATCAGTACAATTCAACAGGAAGGTACAGGATTCTGAATTACCATCTGTACAATTTAACAGGAAGTCACAGGATTCTAAATTACAGTCAGTACAATTCAACAGGAAGGTACAGGATTCTGAATTATCGTCTGTACAATTTAACACGAAGGCACAGGATTCTGAATTACCGTCAGTACAAAACAACAGGAAGGCACAGGATTCTGAATTACCGTCCGTACAATTCAACAGGAAGGTACAGGATTCTGAATTACCGTCAGTACAATTCAACAGGAAGGTACAGGATTCTGAATTACCGTCAGTACAATTTAACAGGAAGGTACAGGATTCTGCATTACCGTCAGTACAATTCAACTGGAAGGTACAGGATTCTGAATTACCGTCCGTACAATTAAACAGGAAGGTACAGGATCCTGAATTACCGACCGTACAATTAAACAGGAAGGTACAGGATTTTCTGAATTACCGTCAGTACAATTCAACAGGAAGGTACAGGATTCTGAATTACCGTCTGTACAATTTAACACGAAGGCACAGGATTCTGAATTACCGTCAGTACAATTCAACAGGAAGGCACAGGATTCTGAATTACCGTCAGTACAATTCAACAGGAAGGTACAGGATTCTGAATTACCGTAAGTACAATTCAACAGGAAGGTACAGGATTCTAAATTACTAAGAATGTAAAAGATTTTGAAATACTGTTAGTACAACTCAACAAGGAGGTACACGATTCTAAATTACCGAGTATTCTGAATTATGAGTGAGTGAATATAATTAAACGTCACTTTCACAATTTTTCAGTCCTATCACAACATTTGGGTCCTATTATATTTCATACTTAGCATGGGGGTTGCCAGGATTTCTTGAGAGAAGCTCATTTCCTACGCTTATTTATTAGAGAGCCAACGACTGTGCTGTTCAACATAGGGAAAATAACATTCAGTTGGGTTCTGAGAGGGGGTCGCTCGCACCCAAAGATTACCCCTCCCCCCCTCACCCGGCCCTTCAAGTGGCTCCTAGTGAAAATATGGGAGGAGAAGAAGTTGTGTAAACAACAAGTTGACATTTTTTTCCCATCAAATTTGAGTTTTTAACACAATAAAACAGATGCGGTGAAAATCGTATTGAAGCCGTTAACTCTGATCCATGACGTCAGAGTCTGATTACGATAACGTCGCATAATATCAACTAGTCGATTCTGTCCGGCGTCCTATTGTGACGTGCATTGCACAACGATTGCGTATGACAACATCATCATGACGTTTTAGCTCTGTGACATTGTTGGCGTTACAATAGAAATGTCAACTAGAAAATTCGCTACGATTTCAAGCTCAGGGACTCCGACGTCATATTCAAGCAGGTCACGGCCTTCGCCGTTTCCAAACAGGTGTGGTAATGAAGGGTTCAAAGTTTGTTTTTTGAAAATTTCGACCATTCTCAGAAACCATAAACCGCTATTAAAAGTCCGATACAATGTATAATCTTTTACAACAATTTAGCATCAAAAAAGTATCAGGTGTGGGGACCATTTGGTAGAACCGTTAACATATAGGAAATATAGGATAGCAATATAGGTCACTACTAAAATGTAGGTTCCATACTTGGTAGTGCATGGTGTTTAAAGAGGTAGTAGCGTCATTTAGAAAATATTCTGCAAATACCATATTTCGATAAAAGTTATTTAGTAGTTGAGATCAACTATGGTGAACGTTTTTCTGTGACCTCAATTTTAAATATCCCGGGCATTGAAATCACATTTCTGACATTCTCTGAAAAACATGACAGCACCTGCACTTTGCTCCAGTGCCTGAGATGACATCGCAAAACGCGCATCAGCATTCTGAGTGTGACGCTTTGCAACGTCATAGAACTTTTATCGTACTGTGATGGCTTCTACCATGACGTCATGGACACCAGGTCCCGTTATCTGACGTCATCTCAGTCATTTATCATTTCCATCTTGTTCACTAGACTGAATTGAAGAATGTAACAATATTGGTCCCTATACGAAATTCAAGACTTCGAGACTTGAAAAGCCTTTGAAAAATGTTGCAGATAACCATGATGTTCAGTTTACCCGAACAATTAAATTCACGCTACTACCTCTTTAATGAAATTATTCCCACTAAATCTGGTGCAGTGGTGGTGATCGAGGAGACCTACATGTATCTGCTGCTTGGTGCAAGAAAGAGAGATTTAAATGTTTATGTTTTTCACATTTGCCAATCGCAAGAAGGTGAACATTTTTTTCTGGAAATAATGTGTTTCCTAGATGCCAGTTTGACTCATTTCAGAGCATTAAGTGAAACTTAACTTTTCATGAGTCGCTTGAGGGCTTTACTTTAGTGCCCCAATTAGTCGCCTCTTCTGACAGACCCTTCTGACAAGCTGTTGGAGAGAAATAATCGACCAATGGGTGACATCAGTAACAGTCGCTATACTCATTATGGCATTTCAATCAACTTGGGTGGTGGATCGTCCATGTAAGGATCTTTTTCTAGGCATATGTTTGCAGTAGAGAAGCCCAGAGTCTAAACTCACTGTTGTCCCCAGACTAATTGTCTTGTGATCTTTACATAATGTATGAACCATTCAGATACAGCAGTGCAGAACGGTTTGATTTTAAGCGAGTAAATCGGTTCTGTGACAGAAATTTTCAGTATGATGACTAAAGTCTTCTATATCAATAATTAATGCCATCAAAG
>JAVTVY010010391.1:0-43750 GCA_036873755.1 Hanleya hanleyi | reverse complement strand
CCTAGTCAAAAGGGCTAATATCGGTCCCCGGGCTTATTGGGACCTGCCTATCAAGTCAATGGGGTGGGTGCGTGTAAAATTAGGATTTATTCCCGAAACTATAAAAGCGGAATACGGACTTTACCCCTAAAATAGGGGGAAACACCTATCAACCCTAGCCAAAAGGGCTAATATCGGTCCCCGGGCTTATTGGGACCTGCCTATCAAGTCAATGGAATGGGATGGGTGCATGTAAAATTAGAATTTTTTCCCGAAATTATAAAAAGCGGAATACGGACTTTACCCCTACAATAGGGGTCTGTATTATACAATAGCTTTACTATGGCTTGTGGGGTCGCGTTTTTCTCGTCTCGCCAAGAAAATGACAATGGGAAGGGTCCCGCAGCGAATCGGTGAAATTTTTGGAAAAGTCACCGAGGTCTGTATATAGGCCCATAGGCTGGCCATGGGAAGTATAGGTCCAACCTGGGAAATTCACACACGTTCATTGTGATATGGGTTGCTTGGATTTGTTTTTCACGTCTCGTCATTTAGAACACGATGGGAAGGGTCCCGGAGCGAAACGGTGAATTTTTTGGAAAAAGTCACCGAGGCCTGGGTAGGCCCATAGGCCTATACTGCATGGCTATGGGTGTATAGGTCCATACGGGGTGGACGTTTTGGGATCTAGGTGGGCCACTAATGGTCCGATGGGGTCGAGTGAGGTATCAATGTGAAGCCTATGTGAGGGAGCAACCGATGGGATGGATGTGGGGTAGGAATATCGTCATTCTGCGCATGCGCAATAGACAAAGGGTATGGAAATAGACGTTTTGGGATCTAGGGAGCCACTAGTGGGCCGATGGGATCGAGTGAGGTATCAATGTGAAGCCTATGTGAGGGGCATCTGATGGGGTGAGTGCGGGGTTGAAATATCGTCACTCTGCGCATGCGCAGTGGACAAAGGGTATGGAAATAGACGTGTTGGGGTCTAGGTGAGCCACTAGTGGGCCGATGGGATCGAGTGAGGTATCCATGTGAAGCCTATGTGAGGGGGCTAGACTAGGGTGTCGTTTCCATTCTGCTGCGCAGGTCACGTGGGTTGTGACGTCACTTCTGGGTTTCACCTCCAAACCCAGAAGAGTTCCAATTTTCTCTTAGACGCCCGGATGTTCAACCTCCGGGGGTTTTTCCGGCCCGGCCCGGCCCGCCCCGGCCGCAGCGCGCGCGCGCGCGGGTGATCTGATGCCGCAGCGCGCGCGTCATCACCGGCAGTGCGTGGGTGAATCCGCAGCGCGCGCGCATGAAGACCCTCATACATACCCCAATGCAGGCGCAGACGTGATGTGCCTGGATGATAGACACGGCCGTCGCCGAGAAAAACACATACAACACGTCACATACAGTCGCCCCCCTCAAGACACTCATATATACCCGGATGACGGACGTTACCGAAAAGACACGGACGCTACCGAAAAGACACGGACTTTACCGAAAAGACACGGACTTTACCGAAAAGACACGGACTTTACCGAAAAGACACGGACGTACCCGAAAAGACACGAAGGTGAACGACATTGTGGAAAAACCCCACAGACAGGTTATTACATGCATTCCTATGATGTTCACAGGTTACGCCCATTCACGAAGGGCCGTCACAGGGCGTAGTAGAAAAAAGCGCATTTCTAACCTTATTGACCTTATGGCGCAAGCGAATATAACAAGTGCCCATGACTCACACGATGTATAAAACCCTACCCAACAGGTACACTATAAAGCCACCTCTCTAACCGTTCGCTTTTCATTCCCCACCATGGCAGCGAGCGGAACAGAGCTTGCGTTATTCCAACTGACGTCCGACGTCTACCTCATCGTCAATGACGATCACCTGAAGCTGGTCCAAGACGCACCGCAGAAGGTGAAGATTTTGTTATCGCTATCAGGCTGGACTCTATTGACACGATTGTTACAGGGAAAAGACCCCGAAAGGGATTTCATGCACGTGGAAGTCGGCGTGCACATACGCACTGCTGGAGAGGATTCCCTTTTTCCCGGTTGGAACAGAGTGGAGGTACCTATATCACACTCTGTCCACCCTTATGGATGGCACTGAAAGATGTACTCCCTGAGGTGGATGACTTACTACACCCCGAGGTGAAAGAAGGGACTGTGGCTACCCGGAGGCTTACACCTGGCTGCACCCTATTGTTGTACCCCAAACGAGTGGACCTCATCGATAGCGGACTTAGGTGGTGGTGTACGCCTGAACCCAAGCGCACGTCTCTTTGTCACCGGAAGGATGGATTACCTTGAAACGGGTGGTGTTGGGTGACCTGCACGGAGATAGCATTCACCTGTGTGACGGCGTCTACATTTTCTGCGGTCCCTTTTTCGCTCGACACCTCTGTCTGAACGACGGTGGTTTTACCCTGGACCCCGATCTATGGACGGCTTTGGAACAAGTAGTCCCCATTGTCGATAAGGTACTATCTCTATAGGAGCCACATAACCAATCAGAATAGTACGTATCACGGACTACACCCGTAGAGCTACATCTAGGCGCGCATGTGTGACATGGTCTATAAAACACGTCCCTCTGGATCCCACACCTTCATTTCTACGGCTGCAGAGCCATGACGGAGATCCAGCCCTATGCGACTGGCATTTTACAGCATGCCACCGTGGTTAATTCACTCACGGGTTACCGAGCAGTGGTCCGGTCCATGTTTGCAGATGGCGACGACAACGAGGGGCGACGCCAGATCCTGAACGAGTTCACAGAAGCGGTGCTCGACAGAGTGCACTCGATGGAGAGGTGTGCCACCACTCACCACTACTGGACTATGACAGCCATCCTTGATGCTCGGGCTATGGACCACGAGCGCTCACGCCGGAACCAGCGACAGCTGGTTGGCCTCACAATAGTCTGTGCCCTATTGACCCTGGCGCTGTGGCATTGACAGTGGGACCTCACCATAAATACGAGGGTCAGACAGAGTGTGTGTCATTCACCGTTCGTCATTGGATCAAGCATGTCACCAGTCCTACGAGCCATCCTTCCCCTTACACCCCGGGTGGGGGTACACGTCTATGAAGATAAAGTCACCCTCGTGGAAGACCGTGGAGATGTTTGCTGGTCGCGCGCTGAGACCGTATCGAATACGGTTACGCTACACCGTGACGGCTGGACCAAATTTAAACGGGTGTTGAGCGGCGAGCTCGACGGACACCTCATCCACATAGACAATGCCATCTACGTACACCGTGGACCCTTCTTCCCACGCCTGGGCCGCTACCAAGACCCTACGCGAGGCTTCACCCTAGACCCCGATCTGTGGACAGCCTTCGAGAAAGTGGTGCCCATCGTGGACCAGCTGTTTACACCGGACGAGCGGTCATCAGACGAGTTGGAGTGGGCTCGTGCCCTGAGAGAAGCGGCGGCAGAACCCAATGAACAAATGTCTAGCCATGAACCAGACGACGATGCCATTGATTACCCGGCTAGACTCAGTCAGCCCAGTGACATGACCACCCGATCCTTTGATCTCACGGGTTCTCCCTATAAATACGAGAGACAGTCAAATCTGGTACCATTCACGTACTGACCATGACGGAGCATATAGTACTGGCGTATTTCAGCTTGACCCCCGAGATTTTCCTGCACGTGTATGCGGATAAGGTCGATATCATGGAGGAGGTGGGAGACATCTGTGATGCGGACCCTACACAACCGTGCCCGGCCCACATTCGTCTGTCCCGAGAGGGCTGGACCAAATTCAAACGGGTGTTGTCTGGTGAACTGGACGGCGACCTCATCCACTTGTGTCACGATGTGTACATCCGAAGCGGCCCTTTTCTTTGCTCAATTGGCTCGGCTAGATGCGGGTACAGTGCATTTTACCCTTCACCCTGACCTATGGTCTGCATTGGAAGATGCCGTGGCAGATGTGGATCAAGTGCTTATCAAGCGGTCATCAGACGAGTTGAACTGATCATTTACCATGGACACTGTGGAAGCCCACGAAGAAAATCAGAAAGAAACTCCGGCCCAAGATATACCCGTTATAAATAAACGATAGAGCCAGGGTCCATCATCATTTGTCACCATGAAGCGCTGGGAGAAGGTGTTGGATAACTTATACTACAGTCCTGACAGTCCGGCGGCCTATAGTGCATTGTCGGCTCTCTATCGAGCGGCCAAACCCCAGGGGATACAACGTGCCCAAGTCCGAGATTGGTTAAGAAAACAAGACACCTATACCTTACATCGATCTGTCCGTCGCCATTTTCTACGGAACCGGGTCATCGTGGGAGGAATAGATGCCCAGTGGCAAGCGGATTTGGTCGATATGAGCGCAGCAAATTGCATTTAATCTGGAAGATTTATTTAACAATCACAAAAAGTTTCTCAGTGAAAGAGGTATTTGTCTTCCAACCAATCATAACGACATACCAAAAATATACTGGACTCCCAAAATGCATAAATCACCATACAAAGCTAGATTCATAGCTGGTTCTAGAAGCTGCACCACCAAGCTTCTTTCAACCCTATTGACGAGGGCCCTTCAGGAGGTAAAAGCATTTTGGGAAGGTATTGCGCCAGTATTTCTAAGAACTCTGGCGTTGAATGTATGTGGATATTGAAAAACTCAAAATGTCTTACGGAAGAACTTGATGCTAAAGGTCACATACCGTACAGACATGTATCCACATGGGATTTCTCGACTCTCTATGTTACAATCCCTCATCAGGACCTTATTGACCGTATAAGTTCATTAATAGTATCTGTGTTCAAGAAAACTGATCGTAGATATATTAATGTCGGAAGCCATAAAGCATTCTGTAGCTTTACTACATACAGGAGATATCATTCATGGGATGTTTCTTTGTTTATAGAGTTGCTTGAATTTCTCATTAAAAATATCTATGTGAAATTTGGCAACACAATATATCAGCAGCATATAGGTATTCCAATGGGTACTAATTGTGCACCCCTGTTGGCTGACCTGTATCTATTCTCTTATGAATATGACTATATGCAGGCGCTTTCAAAAACCGATCCATTCAAAGCCCGTTCATTCTCATTCACCAAACGCTATATAGACGATCTTCTCGCTGTGGATAATCGCTATATAAATGACGCAGTGAAGGATATATATCCACCTTCACTGGATTTGAAGGAAACTACAGATAGCCCTACAGGCACATCATATTTAGATCTCTATCTCTATAAAAATGAAGCGGGCATTCTCTCTCGTCGACTTTATGACAAAAGAGATGATTACAATTTCGACATCGTAAACTATCCCTTTCTGGATAGTAATATTCCAGTGGGACCTGCATATGGCGTATACATATCTCGCTTAGTAGCATTTGCTAGATCCTGTGTTAGATGTGATGATTTTAATCAACGTCACAAAACATTGTTGCAGAAACTTATAAAACAGGGCTATTCCACCAAGCGCCTCCACTCAAAGTTTCTCAAATTTGGCGATACATATCGCATGCTGATAGCAAAATACGAACGTAGCGTGCAAGATCTATGGCGCTACGTTTCGTAACTTGTGTCTAATTCCGCTTAACCCGGGGCTAGGGGCCGTATGAACCCATGTACTTCAAGATCCTCATGGTACTCATATGAACAGTCACAATCAAAGCGTGACTGAGATACATCATTCTTTAGATGACGACCTTACAACGAATATTATGGATTAAGAATACTGATCAGCGATACGGATTTGATATTTTTGGAACATCATGATGTCTTGCCGGCATCATTGAAAACTGTTGACCGCTTCTCTCTTGTAGGAAACAAGCCTATGTTTTTGTATACTATGATTGTCTTTTTGAATTTGGTGCTAATACTGTTATATGGAAAATGGAATAGGTCTTTGGATTATGGACGCGGATATTCTCTAATGGACGACGGCTGGATTATGAATGACGGACTAGACGCTTGTAATTTGCCAAACACAACGATGGGAATCGGTATATCTTGACGTGCATCGATATCCTGTCGAAGTATGCGTGGGTGGTACCCATCCGGACGAAAACGGGGGCGAATCTCATAGCGGCGTTCAAAGACATCTTCAAGACCGGGCGCAAACCTTTGTATTTGCAATCCGACCAAGGCACGGAATTCCTCAACAGACCGTTCCAACAGTTTCTGAAAGCCCAGTTTCTTCCATACGTACAACGAGACCAAGGCTTCCGTGGTGGAAAGGTTCAACAGGACATTCAAAGGCCGCATGTATAAATATTTCACCTATAAGAATACAAGGCGGTACATTGATGTTCTCCCGAAACTTGTGAGTGGTTACAATCGAGCCTATCATCGGAATATAGAGAGAGCCCCCATTACCGTGACCCAACGCAATGAAGCCCAAGTCCGGCGTGTCTTGTACCCCAGACAATCGCAGCGAACGACGAAGGCGGTGTACAAGGTACGGATCAGTAAAGTCAAAGGTCAATTTGAGAAAAGTTACTTGCCCAACTGGAGCGATGAGCACTTCCTGATTAAACGGCGCCTATCCCAACAGCAGCGAGTCTATGAACTGGAAGATCTTCAAGGGGAACCGTTGCTAGGGACGTTTTACGAGATGGAATTACAGCCTGTCGTAAAAACACAGCAAGACTACTACACGGTGGAGCAGATTTTGAAAACGGAACGTCGACGTGGCAAACTGTTTCATTTCGTCAAATGGCAAGGCTGGCCCAGTTCCTTCAATTCCTGGGTCGCTGCCAACCAGGTGAAACGACTATAAAGCCAGACACCACTACCGTCATCCTTCATTCCACGTTCGACCACGGTGCTATGGACAAGCAGCAGCTGCCTCTGAACACAGCGTCTCCCAAAACGCGCAAAGCGCAAGTGGGCTTTGTGGTGATAGTGCTAACCCTGCTGAGTGTGTTGTACGGAGGTGTGTTTTACGACCTAGCCTATGTCAGCACGCTACTTAACCAACTGAGAACACCAGCCATCAGTGAAACCAGTCTACAGATAGCACCAGTCAACCCCGTATCGAGCCCAGTCACCACCACGCCCCGTGTACAAGCCACGTCGAGCTCCACACCAAGCTCCACACCTACACCAAGAACACCCACTACGTCTGAAAACCCACCGGATTTCATCCCTCACAGTGAACAGACAACGACGACCGACGTTGTACCCACCACCACCACTCCAGTTCACTCGTACCAAATTTACAAGAGCGGGTTACCACGACAGCGCATACAGCTCGAACCATGGACCCTCGGTGGCAGCATCCCTTCACTTGCGTCATCGCAGGACCGACGGGCTCCGCCAAAACGCACTTCGTCAGGAAGCTCCTTCAACACGCCGACAGCATGATCACCCCGCCCATTGCCCGAGTCGTGTGGTGTTACGGAGAATGGCAGGAAGCGCATGCAGCAATGCCCCACATCACGTTCGTGGAAGGCCTACCCAACCTGGCCGATTTGGAACCCGACACCTTGGTGGTTCTGGATGATCTCATGGCGGAGACGGATGCGCGGGTCACCCAACTCTTTACCAAAGGCAGCCATCATCGACGGCTCAGCATCATCTACATTGTGCAGAATCTGTTCAGTAAAAACAAAGAACATAGGAACATCAGCTTAAATGCCCACTACCTGGTGGTCTTCAAAAACCCGAGATATACCACTCAACTGCTGCACCTGGCGAGACAGATGTATCCCGGCCGTACACCGTTTGCGTTGGAAGCCTTTAAAGATGCCACAACCCCTCAGCACGGGTATATGCTCTTCGACCTCAAGCAAGCCACCCCCGACCACCTTCGACTACGGACCGGCATCTTTCCCGGAAAGGCCCACCACGTGTACATGCAAAAATAATGTAAACACACCCACAGTGGCGCCCCCAGCTGGGGTGTGTGTTTGATGATGGGGATAATAAAAAGAATGAATACCACAGCATGGTTGACTTTGTCTCTGTTCTCTGAGGTAGATAAAAAGGGCAGAGTTGTGGGTTCTGGCATTAGTTGTACATGATGTCTGCGCGAGTACGAAAGCACGCTCCCACGCTCCGTGTATTGAAGACGGCCCCACCCGAGTTGGTCCGAACCATTGTACGCGGTGCGGACCCTGACCTTGTACGCTGTCTGTGCGAGATCGGGTACAACCTGTTAAAAGGCAACGTTCCACTGACTCCGGCTCAGAAGACCAAGTTGGCCAAGCATAAGACAGGTCTCCGAACCCTAGTCCAGAAGCGGGTCCCTCAAACACAAAAGAAAAAAGGTGTTACAGAAAGGCGGCTTTCTCGGGGCCATCTTAGCACCGTTGGCCGCTTCCGTGTTGGGTCCAGTATTGGGTGGACTCTTCGGCCGACAATGAACCACACGAAAAAAATGGTCCTCGTAGAACCACGGTTCCTTCAAAACCTCCAATCGCCCTACCCTGTCCCACCTACGGTGAAGACCATAAACACCCTCGATGGAGAGATGCAACATATCTTACAGAGACCGGGGTTAAGCGACAGTGAGAAAGTACAACGGTACAATGAGACGCTTCAACGGTACATGACGTTCATGGACCAATACAAAACCTTCTCTACCCCACCACCACCACCACCACCACCACCACGTGACACACTGCCGACCTCAGCACCGCTCTAACAGCCGCCATTACCAGATGTAGCACCCACAGCCCCACAATGGGTGGAAGACGAAGTGCTGAAGAGTGTACCTGCATCGTTCAAGAAACAAGCTGGCCTGGTATTACAACGGATGAAACAGAATCCTAACATGACTTGGAATGATAAAGGCGAACTACTGGTACAGAATCAGGTGGTTCCCGGCACCCACATGACGGATTTAGTGAATGACCTGATGCGTAAACGCAGGTCGCACACGGATCCTCGAGGATGGGAGGTCTTCGCTCAAGGCTTGAAAGACATGCATGTACCACAGGAATTGGTGGGGAACCCCCAACGCTGGGCCTTTATGCAGCGAACCCAGCAATCGCCGAGTGGCCCACTACCTTCTTGGGAATCCGAATGGGAACCGGAGTCACCCCCAAAAACACCACCACCACAACGGGCACCTTCTTTTCAGACCTTTAAAAAACCAGCCTTGATCAGGACACCCCACATCTCCAGAGCCGTGACACGTAGCAAGTCAACGCGACGAACACGACGCCGGACACAACCGCCCAAGGCCTGGAACACCTATTAAAACCAACAGAAGCAGCAGCAGCAGGACATCTCAGTCGCCATGTTTTACCTCACCCTACCCAGTAACAGTTCGCTGGATGTGTTTCCTGACAACACCGTGGCCAAGTACGTGACCCAGTTACCGCAACCGTTGCATTTACCTGGGCGCTGGAAATGTGGCCTCGTGGATATCCAATACCCTTACTCGTGGTACAACGTGCGGGCCAATGAAGTGTGGTACGAGGTGACCTACGAAGGAAAAGACACCCGACTCACCCTCCCCGAAGGCCAATACGATACTCCCAAGGAGTTCATGGGTGGGCTGTCAAGACTGTTGCATTATAGGGCTCTATGGGAGGTCACGAATACTTCAAGACCCATCAAAGCCTACCCCTTCAAGAATCACGTGGACTTCGATTACAACGCACACAACGACAAGGCACAGCTTATCGTCACCGCCAACGCGAGTGTCGTACTGAGTCCTATCCTACAGCAAATGCTGGGTTTCGATCTACAGACGTTGGCTGGTCCCACCGCCCACCAAGGCGAGATCCCGATGGATATGAAGTCGGGTATGTACGGACTCTACGTCTACTCGGACGTGGTGGACAACCACATCGTGGGCGATATCAACACACCTCTGTTACGAGTGGTGCCCATTAAAAAGACGTATGGAGATCAAGTCACCCACAGTTTCACTCACATGCTCTACTTACCCGTACGACAAACCGACATCAACACGATCACGGTGGATATAAGAGATGACACGGGACGACCGGTGGCATTCGAACGCGGGAAAGTGGTGCTGACACTTCATTTTCGACAAGCACGTGCTCCCCACTTTGTATAATGAAGGTGCCTTACGAGTGCGATGCACGCAGCTATATGGACTATTATGCCCAACAGGCCGGCGGTGGCCTTCCGTTATTTAGTGGTGCACGCATGCAACGAGGACATGGACTGGGGAACATACTCGGGAGCAACGTCAAAACGTTCCTGCCGTTGGTGACGCGTGGGGTGAAAGCAATCGGCAAACAAGCGGTACGCAGTGGACTGCAAGTCGCCGGTGATGTCTTGGGGGGTACGGCACCCAAAGAAGCCTTGAAACGGCGGGCCAAAGAAGCAGGAGGCGTCTTAGTGGCCAAAGCACAACGCACCGTAGGGAATAAAAGACCTGACCACCGAGACCACGCACCAGTCGACGACCGACCCAGCGACGACGCACATCGAAGACCCAGGATATCTTTTCTTAAAACATGTTCTTGATCCACGAGTCCTGTCCCTCCACCAACAGTGAATTTTATTTGTGGACCGTGCCGCCCACACAGACCAGTGCCGAACAAGGATTATGGGTGGAGCATCTCCCGCTCTCCAGCATCAACGAAACAGGGCCCATCGAGTTCACCATCAGTAATGCGGATACGGCCTATGTGGATTTAGCCCATACATACTTGTATGTGAAAGCCAAGATCCTCATTGGAGATGGCTCCAGAATCGTGGACCAAGCAACGGTGGGCCCGACGAATCTCTGGCTGCACTCGATGTTTCAACAGGTGGATATATTTCTCAGCGACAAACTCATCAGTGACTCGACCAACACGTACCCCTACCGAGCCTACATCGAGACGCTGTTGTCGCATGGGTGAGAGGCTAAAAAGTCTCAACTGACAGCCGCTTTATTCTACCAGGACACAGCCCAGCACATGGGCGTAGAGAACGACAATGTGGGATATAACAAATGCAAGGCTTTGACCGCGAACGGCGTCTCGGTGGATCTCATGGGTCGACTGCACGCAGACATGTTCATGCAAGACCGGTACCTCTTGAACAAGATCCCCATCAAAATCAGACTGATACGGGCGCCTCCAACCTTCGCCTTGATGGCCACTAACGTAGACGGGCATGCAGCTGACTATAAGATTGTCATTCAAGACGCAGTCCTGTATGTCCGAAAAGTGAAACCGAATCCAGCCGTTCAATTGGGACACCTCAAAGCATTGGAAACAAAACCAGCCCAGTACCCTATCCGACCTGTGCAAACCAAAGTGTTCTCTGTGTCTGCTGGAAATATGAGCGCCAACAAAGAAAACCTGTTCCTGGGGGAACTAGTCAAGCGATTGATCCTGGCCTGTGTGGAAAATACCAGTACCCAGAGAACCCGTTTGACTTTAAACATTTCGGCATCAATTTTGTGGCCCTGCATGTGGATGGACAGCAGGTCCCAGCCACGGCCTTAACACCGAACTTTGGGCGCGCGAATTTCATTCGAGCCTATCAGAGCCTGTTTACAGCCACCGGTCAAATCAGCCAGGACGAAGGGAATATGATCAGTCGGGAGGACTACGCGAACGGATACACGTTGTTCTGTTTCGATTTGACCCTCACCTTAGAGAACGACCATCAGCTGGCCCTCGCCAAGCAAGGCAATTTACGGTTGGAAATTCACTTTGCACGAGCCCTCCGGAGCACCGTCAATGTGATCTGCTACGCCGAGTTTGACAACATCATTCAAGTGGACAAAGCGCGCAACGTCCTGTGTGACTTCTCCACCTAACATGGATACAGACCAGAGAACCACCGTGCTGGAGAATGACCCAGAGACACGTATGGTGTTTCAAGGGGTGTTCGCCCGAGATGTGTTCCCATTAGACCGTATGTATCCTGCTGCTTACGTTCTCAACACGGACCCGATGGATCGGCCCGGTGAACATTGGGTGGCCGTGTACTTGACAGAACAGCAGGGCGAATACTTTGACCCGTACGGCCTGCCACCCCTCCATCCCGATTTAACAGACTTCATGGATCAAGGCACAGAGACGTGGTGTTGGAACAGTCAAACGTTGCAAAGCCTGGCCAGTAGCGTGTGCGGACAATATTGCTTGTTTTACCTGTACCATCGATGCCGGGGAAGACCCTTATCTACCATCGTACAGATGTTTGACGAGTACCCCAAGGCCGAGGACCGCGATGTACTCGTATATGACTGGGCCGCCCATCATTTCAATGTACAAGCCCCGTTCTGGGCTTAAGTTCTTTCAATGTACACAAGCCCGCTGTTCTGGGCTTAAGTTTACAAGCCCCCTGTTCTGGGCTTCAGTTCTTTCAATGTACAAGCCCCCTGTTCTGGGCTTCAGTTTTCACGTGGCTGTTCTCACGTTGTTATTGTTACTGAATAAAAAACAAAATGAGATCTCACCAAAAAACCCTGTCTTGTGTGTTTTCTATATGAGCATAATGCATGAAACTGGCTTTGAACACCGTATTAGCCAATCAGTGGCCTAGAATGGAGCCAAAGGTAACCCATCCATGTCCAGAAAACACTACCCGGGTGTACAAGAACCCGGATGTAGGCGCGGACGTAGGCGAAAGCATCCCAGTACCCGGATGTAGGCGCAGACGTGAGCGAAATTCTAGTGCCCGTCCATTGATTCTTTTATCGATCGCTCATTGGCTCTTTTTCTCGACCGCTGATTGGTCCAAATGGAACTGCCCATCCTTCTCAGGTTAATTTAAAATCCCCTTTTGGGGTTCAAGCTCTGTATAGCGATGCCGCGACATTGTCTCCGAACCTTGCCGAAAGGGAAACCTTGGACCTTTTGACCTGGATGTGACCTTTGACCTTTTGACCCGACATTCATCCGCGCACTGCCGGTGATGACGCGCGCGCGTGCGGCATCAGATTACTCCCGCGCGCGCGCGCTGCGGCCGGGGCGGGCCGGGCCGGGCCGGGAAAAACCCCGGAGGTTGAACATCCGGACGTCTAAGAGAAAATTGGAACTCTTCTGGGTGTGGAGGTGAAACCCGGAAGTGACGTCACAACCCACGTGACCTGCGCAGCAGAATGGGAACGACACCCTAGTCTAGCCCCCTCATATAGGCTTCACATGGATACCTCACTCGATCCCATCGGCCCACTAGTGGCCCACCTAGACCCGAAAACGTCTATTTCCATACCCTTTGTCCACTGCGCATGCGCAGCGTGACGATATTTCAACCCCGCACTCACCCCATCAGATGCCCCGTCACATAGACTTCACATTGATACCTCACTCGATCCAATCGGCTCACTAGTGGCTCCCCTAGATCCCAAAACGTCTATTTCCATACACTTTGTCTATTGCGCATGCGCAGAATGACGATATTCCTACCCCACATCCATCCCATCGGTTGCCCCCTCACATAGGCTTCACATTGATACCTCATTCGACCCCATCGGACCATTAGTGGCCCACCTAGATCCCAAAACGTCCACCCCGTATGGACCTATACACCCATAGCCATGCAGTATAGGCCTATGGGCCTACCCAGGCCTCGGTGATTTTTTTCAAAAATTTCACCGTTTCGCTCCGGGACCCTTTCCATCGTGTTCTAAATGACGAGACGTGAAAACAAATCCAAGCAACCCATATCACAATGAACGTGTGTGAATTTCCCAGGTTGGACCTATACCCCCCATGGCCAGCCTATGGGCCTATATACAGACCTCGGTGACTTTTCCCAAAAATTTCATCGCTTCGCTCCGGGACCCTTCCCATTGTCATTTTCTTGGCGAGACGAGAAAAACGCGACCCCACAAGCCATAGTAAAGCCCACGAAAAAAATTGACCATCCCCATACCCATACAGGCATTTTCCCTATTGTATAATACAGACCCCTATTGTAGGGGTAAAGCCCGTATTCCGCTTTTTATAGTTTTGGGAAAAAATCCTAATTTTACATGCACCCACCCCATTGACTTGATAGACAGGTCCCAATAAGCCCGGGGACCGATATTAGCCCTTTTGACTAGGGTTGATAGGGGTTTTCGCCTATTTTAGGGGTAAAGTCCGTGTTCCGCTTTTTATAGTTTCGGGAAAAAATCCTCATTTTACACGCACCCACCCCATTGACTTGATAGGCAGGTCCCAATAAGCCCGGGGACCGATATTAGCCCTTCTGACTAGGGTTGATAGGGGTTTTCGCCTATTTTAGGGGTAAAGTCCGTGTTCCGCTTTTTATAGTTTCGGGGAAAAATCCTAATTTTACATGCATCCACCCATGACTGGATGCCCCTTTACGAGTCAGTACATCTCCTATCATGTTCCCACGGACCTCACCGAAAAAACACGGACCTGACCGAAGAAACACGGAGGTGAACGACATTGTGGGAAAAACCCCAGTACATGTTCCGCTCACCGAAAAGACACGGAGATGAACGACATTGAGTCCCCACAGACAGGTCAGTACATATCCTATCATGTTCACAGGTCACGTGCCATTCACCCAGACCGGAAGTGACGTCATACGGCAAGGTCACGCTCCATTCACCCAGACCGGAAGTGACGTCATAGGGGACTGATGGCGCCCCCTGGCAGAAAAAGGGGAACCAAGAGTTACCTCCCTGGAAAACAGACCTGGATATGCACTCTACCTACTACTCGCGTGCTTCTTATTCAACCATTCATAACGTAGGCCGCATTTTATGCCACCAATGAAAGTGGATCTTTGCGCCTTCTTTCACAGCCGCGCTTGCCCCTTACGCCGAATTTTGAATCTCCTCTTGGGGTATAAAAAGCGAACACGCCAAAAATCTGACCGAATCATGGAGGCCATGAGAAATGCTGCCGCCTTGAGGAGAATGGTGCGAGCCGTTGATAGCTCCCGTGCATACCCAGCGATCCTGATCGCCATGTACGCGGACTTGGAAGATAACACCGGCTGGGAAGACGTTATTCAGATGCTTACACTGGATGCGCTGGACATTTTGCCGGTAGGACCGGTTCAAGAAGCCGTCTGGACCGCTTATTGGCAGTTTCTACGTCATCTTCGACAAGCCCGCGAAGCCCAGAACCAACATCGGCGTATTTTCAATGGCACTTGGTATGCGGCGACGGCTACGGGGGCTGTCATCATCGTGCACCTCCCTCGCAGGAGACCCCACACTTGAAGGACATACGTCAAAAACCCAATCACATTGTCCCTTTTTAGGGTCGAAATTCCTCGAAAGGGCACTTCTAGCAAACGCACAAAAATGTACTTTATGTTGTTCTTGTTGTTGTCGTCGTTGTGTGTGTGTTGTTGATTGGGCACCAGTTATCATGGTTCAAGCCGTGAGAGCCAAACAACCTTAAAATATAAAAAGTCATCGCTCACATCTGTACATAGTCAATTCTGCTTCCGTTCTATTTCTTTCTCCCTCTGCTCTCTCCTTGATATCTATTTATTTGTTTTAAAATATAGCACTTGCAAAGATCATGAAATTTAAATAAAACAATAAGTTGATGGGTCGCGAAACCCGTATGGAATGGGCCCTTGATCTACAATTTCAATCAATCAATCACACGACCAGTTAACTACACGGGTAGTTCACCCCTTACCCATGAAGAAATGAAAAAACACCAAAAAGTACGCCGCCCAGTTTTACACCCCACCCGCCTTACCCCATAGAAGAAAAAAAAAGAAACCCCCGTTAATTTTGATCCAACACATATAACTCGAATATAACTGCAAAAATGAAAGATTATGAATTTCTATACTTCTCAGAATACGGACGTCTACGAGAGCATGTTTATTCGGTCCAACGAAAACATTACACACCATCATACATTCTTTCCAATTGCTGGTCAAACTAAATAAATCCCTCCATGTAGTTTTACACCTGGTCTTGTTTTTAATTTTGTGTATATCGACACATACGGACGCGAGAGTACGCATTCCTATGCGCGTGTTAAATGTTTTGCATTTTTTTTCATTGGCTGGTTGTTTTTACCAGAACGTTCACGCGCACAATGCTGGAATCCTAACTGCGGGTATAAAAACACAGGTTCAGAGGAGCAAACGATAATTTCTGCCACACTTTCATTGTGCCAAACCCGGTCAAATTACAAGCGTCTGGTCCGTCATTCATAATTCAGCTGTCGTCCATTAAAGAATATCCGCACCCATAATCCAAAGACCTATTCCACACTCCATATAACAGCATTAGCACCAAATTCAAAAAGACAATCATAGTATACATAAACATAGGCTAGTTTCCTGCAAGAGAGAAGCGGTCAACAGTTTTCAATGATGCCGGCAAGACATCATGATGTTCCAAAAATATCAAATCCGTATCGCTGTTCAGCATTCTTAATCCATGTTCGTTGGAAAGTCGCCATATAGAGAATGATGTATCTCAGTCACGCTTTGATTGTGACCGTTCATATGGGCACCATGAAGATCTTGAAGTACATGGGTTCATACGGCCCCTAGCCCCGGGTTAAGCGGAATTAGACACAAGTTACGAAACGTAACGCCATAGATCTTGCACGCTACTCTCGTATTTTGCTATCAGCATGCGATATGTATCGCCACATTTGATAAACTTTGAGTGGAGGCGCTTGGTGGTATAGCCCTGTTTTATAAGTTTTTGCAGCAATGTTTTGTGACGTTGATTAAAATCATCACATTTAACACAGTGTCTTGCAAATGCTACTATGCGAGATATGTATACGCCATAGGCAGGTCCCACTGGAATGTAACTGTCCAGAAATGGATAGTTTACGATGTCGAAATTATAATCATCTCTTTTGTCATAAAGTCGACGAGAGAGAAGGGCCGCTTCATAGATATGATGATATGATATGATATGTCTAGATATGATGTACCGGTAGCGATATCTGTAGGTTTCTTCAAATCCAGTGAAGGTCGATATATATCCTTCACTGCGTCATTTATATAGCGATCATCCATAGCGAGAAGATCATCTATATAGCGTTTGGTGAATCAGAAGGAACGGGCTTGAACTGACCGTTTTTCGAAAGCACCTGCATATAGTCATATTCATAAGAGATATAGGTCAGCCAACAGGGATGCACAATTAGTACCCATTGGAATACCTATATGCTGTTGATATATTGTGTTGCCAAATTTTACATAGATATTTTTAATGGGAAATTCAAGCAACTGTATAAACAAAGAAACATCCCATGAATGATATCTCTTGTATGTAGTAGAGCTAAAGAATGCTTTATGGCTTTATGTACGAGTTGTCACAGCGAAACAGCTCACCAATTAACAGTATACGAGTTGTCAGAGCATTTCCATCACAGCTCTCCAGATTTGTATCTAATACCGCTTACGCCGGTACTAGGGGCCGTGTGGTCATGTCATCCAAGTTGCCACATGAACAGGTACAATAAAAGCGTACCTGAGATACAACACATATCATGAATCGTTAAATTCTTGGTATGTGCTTTAGAATAGGTTTAACCACAAGACTATTCTGTGAAGTCATATGACGCAGTCAGTATGTCGGCACCTCTTCCCACTTCCCTTATATGTGTTGTAATTCTGACATTAATATATCTACGATCAGTTTTCCTAAACACATCTACTATTAATGAACTTAGATGGTCAATAAGGTCCTGATGAGGGATTGTATTACAGAGTCGAGAAATTTCATGTGGATACATGTCTGTACGGTATGTGACCTTTAGCATCAAGTTCTTCCGTAAGATATTTGAGTTTTTCAATATCCACATACATTCAACATCAACGAGTTTTTAGAAATAGTGGCGCAATACCTTTCCTAAATGTTTTTATCTCCTGAAGGGCCTCGTCAACAGGGTTGAAAAAAGCTTGATGGTGCAGCTTCCAGAACCAGCTATGAATCTAGCTTTGTATGGTTATTTATGCATTTTGGGAGTCCAGTATACTTTTGGTATGTCGATATGATTGGTTGGAAGACAAATACATCTTTCTCCGAGAAACTTTTTGTGATTGTTAAATAAATCTTCCAGACCAACTGCAGTTTGGGAGTAAGTAGACGTATTTGATGATGGTATGTTTACACTCAATTCTTTAACGAGCACCTAGTAATAGTAATATTTACATATGAATATTATATTATTTGGAGCTTTGCCTGCTGGGACAATGACGAATTTACTCTGGAGATTTGCTAGAACTTCTTGCGAATTGCGAAAACCGTCAGGCAATCACAGATGACTTGTGAGGTACAACGGGAAATATTGGACGTGGTGGCGTCGGGCAGACCTGTGAGTGTTCTACAAGCCGATGTCCACGAAGCAGCGGAGGAAAAAGAGTTTCTTGAAGGTGCCATCCGGAGGCTAAAATAGACCATCCATCGACAGAACATAGAGCTGTGTGCCACATCCGATACCATTGTGGAACCTACAGCCCAACTCACACGATACCAGGAGCGGGTGACGAATCTCACGGACAGAATTAAAAGATTACAAGACCACATTCAATGCTGTGTATGCAAGATGGGGCTAGTTATGTACGCCCTTTCCCATGTGGTCATCTTTGCATGTGTTCGAACTGCCTTCCGAAAATCCTGTGCGCTGCAGTACCAGTACAGCCCTGTCTGCATCTAGCGGTGAAATGTCCACTATGCCGACACAACGCAGAAACGATAAAACAGATATACAGAAACTAAATCATCAGGTTTAATTCCAACGTTCCTTTCCAGGGCCACCATAATCTTCCGAAAGAGAGGCTTTCTTTCAAAAGCAAAATAACTAACACCAGCTCCCACATAATAGGCTAAGAGTAAAAAAATAACACCAGCCATTAAGATGAATTTTGTATTCTCATAACAATAATATGGACCCCTGTCCGTCATTACGGGGCATTCTGAGATAGTGCCAATTATAAAGAATATTCAACTATAGTAGTAAAGTTATGGCCAATTTTCTAACAATATATAACATGAGTAAATGACACCTTTTCAACATTACGGGTATTATGAGTAAGGTTACACGAAAAGTAGTACACCCACGTGATAGCATTCAGTTCACATATAAGTTCAAATGCAGCTTACTTTTTTAAATTGACGTAGCTACGTAGTTCCATCGGGAAACGGGGGTCATCTCGGCTAGATTTGGTAGCCAAATTTTTCTAATGCAGCTATCGGGGATATGCTCATGTATGCGAAGTCAAAATGTCAGCTCAACATCGATTTCCATTATATTCTGTAATGCTCCGTCTAGCACGCTTCTTCTGATTAAGTGTCGCATATCCCATACAGTCGAAAATCCTACTGATTTCCAGGCTTAATTTTTCCAGATAATCGGTTTTGTACACTTGGTATAATTGCTCTGCAATCTCCGCTGTTAAGGCCTCCGACACAACCGGTGCAATGATCTGGAGTTTACGCCACGCTGACCCGCCAACACGAAATGACAGGTGGAGAAGACGAAGAATGTTATGTTTACGTGACTAAAATGATCGACCAACCCATCGGCGCCCCCATCGTATTACCGTCCTGGCTCAAACACAGAGCAGGCATGCACGCATTAGTGCGAGGGCGGCGCGGCACCTACACCGATCGGAAATGCCTGTTTCGCTGCCTGCTTCATCTCGACCAGGTCCGCCATCAGGTGTGAGCGAATTGCCAACCACTATTGGGAAGACAACTTACGTAAACAGAACACGGAAAAACATCACTGGATGTGGTGAAAAGCTTGTTCCAGGTTAATGTGATCGCGTACAGTCTGACCCAACACGTGGATGACAACAACACCGATGACCCTCAACTCGTATCACGCCTCGTGCATCGTTCCCCGAAAAAGTACGACACAGTCATGAAATACCAGACGGAGACTGACGGATATTTCTCCTACCTTACGGACATGAACATGTATGCCCAGTCGTACAGTTGTACTAAATGCCATCGTGTGTTAAAAGTATCGGCCAGATTACACCATCACGAGAAAACCTGCGACAATACCGTCAAACGGAAGTTTCATGGCGGCGTCTTCCACAACACACCCACCATATTTGAAGAGCTGGCGAATGAAGGCATTGCCGTACCCACGGCAAACCGCTATTTTCCGTAGCGAGCTTGTTACGATTTTGAAGCCCTACCAGAGCTCATGAATATGGTATCAGCCAAAACCCAATGGACCCAGCGCCACATTCTCTCGAGTGAGAGTATCCACGCGAACGTGCCCGGATATGAGACCGCCCCGGTTTGTTTCGTCTCTACCGCTGATCCACATGAACTGATTACCAGGATGATGGATTACCTAGAAACAATCAATCAAGCCAGTGCTGCACATCTTGCCTCCACAATGTCATAGCGGCACTTGATACACGTATTCAAATGTCGGAGGATGACACCGAGGACGAAGCTGAGGACGAAACCCAAGACGGAACCGAGAACGGTGGACCCAAACCACCCAAATCCTATGCACAGAAACTGAAGCTACGTTTGTTGGATTATATGAACCAATTACCCGTGCTCGGGTTCAATTCCGGGCGGTACGATCTGAACTTGATCAAATAATTCTTATATCCCTTCTAGCCAAAGCCGGGAACATCATATACGTCATTAAGAAGACGACCAATCACGTCGCCCTGTCCACGAATTCACTCCGCTTTCTAGACGTGCAGAATTACCTAACGCCGAATTTCAGCTATGACCAGTGGGTAAAAGCCTACGACTGCGCACAGAGCAAAGGCTGCTTTCCATATACCTACATCATCCACCTGGACCGTCTTAAAGAGCCACAACTTCCACCCCAAGAGACCTTCTACAACAATCGCAAAGGAGAGGCATTATCCGATACCCTCTATCCCGAACTCCAACAGGTGTGGGTCCTTGAAGGCATGAAAACTCTCCGGGATTTCCTCGTCTATTACAACAATCTGGATGTCGTCCCTTTCCTGGAGGCTACCGACAAAATGGCCACCTTCTACCGAGGTATGGGTGTTGACGTGTTTAAAGAGTGTGTAAGCATTCCCGGTCTGACCCTGCAGTATCTGTCCAGGATTTACCAATCTTTTGAGCCATCATCTAACAGAATGACGCCGACATGTTTGACTGTTTGAAAGAAAACATCGTGGGCGGACCCAGTATTATATTCCACCGGTACCATGAGAAAGAGCTAACCTACATTCGATGAGAAAAACTGTGTAAGAAAATTATCGTATTCGACGCCAACGCCCTCTACCTAGCGCGTTTGGTTCAACCCATGCTGGCAGATCATTATACCCGGTGGCGCCATGAGGGACAAGAGTTCAAAGCCCAGCCTTCTACAGTACATCTATCAGAACAATGGCTCGAGTGGGAAACCTAGCGACGAGGCTTCACCATCCGTCACCAAGCTAACCATATGGAAAAACGAATTGGAGATCGGTGTGACTTCCCGTAGACGAATTCGCCATCATCAATAAAATACCGACCTGTTCCAGTTCTATGGCTGATAGTGGCACGGACATGAGTGTTCCCTCACAGAAGGGCGCTATGACGATCGGCGTGGACTGATCCTGGCCGCCTTACGTCAGGAAGTGGGCCAGAACCGCGACTATATACAGGGGTTGGGCTACGCCTATGTACTTCTATGGGAATGTGAGTTCCACCAGATGCAACGCCGTCAGCCCGAGTTGTACACCTTCCTGCACGCCCATGACCGGCTGCTGGATTACCGGACCATCATCACCATGTCCGACATCCTACGCACTGTTAAAACGGAAAATCTCTACGGGTTCGTCGAATGTGATCTCCACGTCCCTGACCACCTGAAAGCAAAGTTCGCCGAATGTCCGTCCATCTTTAAAAACACCAAGGTGGGGCGAGACGACATTGGGCCCACCATGCGGACGTATGTCGAGGAACATAATGTACTCACACAAACCCAGCGTATGTTAGTCGGAAGCATGTTTGGCGAGACGACCCTGTTGGGCACACTCTCACTGTGCTGGTACCTGCATCACTGGCTCGAAGTCACAGAAATCTATGTGATGGAGTTTACACTCGAGACTTTTTTCAAGGACTTTGCGGAGGCCGTGACCACAGCCCGTCGCCAAGGAGATGCCGACCCCAGTAAAGCTATCATCACGGAAACGATGAAGTTGCTTGGCAACAGTGGCCATGGTAAAACCTTAACTTAACCGTCGACATTAAGATTTGCACCACTAAACAAGCCCGCAAATGCCTGAATTCACCACTGTACCGGCACAGGGAGATGATTGAGGACACCTATGAAGTCACCTCGTCCAAAGAGACCATCACATACAACCTACCGCTACAAATCGGGTGCATGATATACCAGTTGGCTAAGTTGCGAATGCTGAATTTCCTGTATGATTTCATGGGCGTGTTCTTCAACCCGTCTAACTGTCAGTTGATGAAGGTGGGTACGGATTCCGCGTACTTGGCCGTCTCCAACCCGAACTGGAAACCCTTGGTCAAACCGGAACTGTGAGAATGCTATAAAACCGAGTTAGATTCAAGTTAGAATGGACGGATGAGGCAATGATCGCCCTCTGCTCAAAAACGTACTATTGCGACGGTGAGGGCATCAACAACAAGTTCAGTTGTGAAGGAGTCAATCGTCGGGATAATAACATAACCAAAGCCCTGTACCTCGATGTACTACACAGCCAGACCAGTGCCAGTGAGACCAACAAGGGCTTTCGTGTCGTCCAGAAACAGATGCGCTCCTACACCCGGCAGCTGGAGGCCTTCGCCTTCTTCTAGATGCGTGACCACGACGTATCTATATACTCAGAGTGACGGATACCCTAAAAATGGTAAGGTAAAGATGAACTTACATCGCACTTATTCCACTGGACTTCTGTCGGTGATGTTATAATAAGGGGTAATAACTGATGTATATATATTATGTTCTCTATTATGAAAATTAAATTTGTTTTTCCTACAAATATGTAATTTGGTTCTTTTGTATACCGTGGTAACCCGTTCATGGAAATGGCACGTAGACGTCTCTTAACGCTTTAAAAGAGCTAATTCGGTCGCACTGACCTTGGAAATTTGCATATAACCTTTGTGACGTCACACACAGGGCACTTAGACAAAACCGATTCACAGAGAATGAGGCGCGATAAATATCGCACATGCTCGTTGACCCTCGTATTAATAGCCAGGTTTCGTGATCTGCTCCAAGTAAAAGGCCAAAGTGACATTCATTGACCTCAAACATTTGCATATGACATCTGTGACGTCACTTCCGGTTCCGGTGACCTGTACTGGGTTTCTGGAGACGGGTGAGCTGGATCTCCCACTTGGCATGCTTTGTGGTTTCCAGCAATGGTCGTACAGTTCAATACTGGCCGAACTCCAGCTGCTTCATAATATTGATACACTTATTCGAATTCGAGGTGATGAATGGCGTAGTTTCGTGAAGACAAAAAGTTAGTAAATACCTCAGAAATCGGCTCTTTTATTAGCCATCAGTATGATGTATCAAGAGGTAATTCGCGATAAAATGTATAAGGGTGCATGTAGGCGCCTGGTCTCGAATGCACATTCGAGGGACTCTACGCTTTCTCTACTACTGATGACGCCACAGACACGTAATACTGGGAACCACTGTCGTAGTATAGTACAGTGTGCGTGCTTCAATAGGATACCTCATACTTTTTTATTTGCTCAAATCACCCCACTCTAGTCCTCCCACATATGTATGTGCCCTTCAAAGTCCGAGTTGGAGGCCGACGGGGGCATGAATTTATATGTACCGTTCTCTTCTTTGCATAAACTCCGAACAGCGCATGTCAGCTGAACGACTATCGTCTGGCTACAAGCACTGCCCGCAGTCGAATGCTCTAGCACAGATCCGAAGACCAGGGAACACGTTACGATGCATCTTCGCTTACCCAAGTCTAACACTACACGTGACGGAACGTTAGTGTAGTATTTAACTTGAAAATGTCAAGATGGTTACGATGGGACTAATCACGCACATATGCAGCTCCCTACGCAAATAGATTCGTTGAGAAGGGCGAGAAAATAAAAAATCTAGCTTTTTTTTGTGTAAGCTATTTATTTAATACTCTTGGGATATATTTGGGTGATGAAACAAAGGCTTTATATTGCGGAGTAATCCCAACGCTGAGAGCGTGTTAACGATATTTTCAATTACAGGCAGTGCTTGTAGCCAGACGATAGTCGTTCAGCTGACATGCGCTGTTCAGAGATGGCGCGTCTGTTTGTCCTAAGAATATCGTCTTGACCGCCATTGTGTTTTGTTTTGAAATTGCAAAGCGATACCGATTCCTTCTGTCCCGAAAAACTCGATACTTGGGAGGTTCGTTTGGGGATGTCCATTGCCAACCACCTCGCTGGGGGTCTAATAGTACAGGATAATGGAGCCTGCGAAATGGAGCATGCGCTGTGGGGAGGATGGTCCATTACCCCTATTGTTTTCGGTACAATGTTCTACTTCCGTTAGCACATGCGGACCCATAATCCCGTTCCCACAATGGCATCAGACCGGAGTTAATCACTTCCGGGCACGACCTACATTGTTTAGAAATTTTAGAGCAGATCTTTATGGATTTTATGAGCTGCGATTTTTCAGCATTTCTGATACATCTGATGTTTCAACTTGCAGATGAGGCTTTAAACTGTACTTCTTGGTGTTGATTTGAGCCACTTTCGGAAAAGTATGGTGGATGGAGACATGATCAGTGAGGGGTGAAAAGGCTCTCTGTTTACAAATGACATTCTGTAGCACCAATCAGATGTCAGTAGCGGGAATTTGAAATTTCCATGGTCAACATCTGTCAAGACTTTCACAGTTAGTGCCCCACAAGGTGAATATTGTCATGCCAAGTAGATTTATGCATCGGTAGTTTTCTGATTTTTTTTGTGATTTTTTATGCTAATACATAACAAGTAACAAAATTAATAGTGGTCTGATGCCCAATACTCTATGGTGCATGTCTGAGTTCACGAGTCTTATTGGGTCTCTCACCCCTCTCCTTCTTGGAAAAAACGTTCCATATCCGGTTCCACATGAGCACTACCTGCAATACCCTAGGGCGCATGCCAGTTCTCGGTGAAGCATCCCGCTCTCGGTTAGGCATGCGCTCCCATGAGCCTCTACTCAAAATACCCTATGGCGTGTGTCTGGGTCCAGGATTCTTGTTGGGTGAAACCTCCATTACAAGCGTCTGGTCCGTCATTCATAATTCAGCCGTCGTCCATTAAAGAATATCCGCGTCCATAATCCAAAGACCTATTCGATATTCCATATATCAGTATTAGCACCAAATTCAAAAAGACAATCATAGTATACATAAACTTAGGCATGTTTCCTGCAAGACAGAAGCGGTCAACAGTTTTCAATGATGCCAGCAAGACATCATGATGTTCCAAAAATATCAAGTTCGTATCGCTGATCAGTATTCTTAGGGTAATATTCGTTGTAAAGTCGTCATCTACAGGATGATGTATCTCAGTCACGCTTTGATTGTGGCAGTTCATATGAGTACCATGAGGATCTTGAAGTAAATGGGTTCATATCTCTCACCTCTTTAACGCAGAATAATTATAAGCCATATCGAGGGGTTAAACGTTGTATCTGTTTCATACCCACACCCTGCATACCAAACGGCTGCTCCAACTTCCGCCGGAGGGTCAACTTCCGCCGGAGGGAAATTACAAATTAGAGAAGCTAAATAAGTTCAGATTTTTCATTTTTTGGGTAGTTTTCACGTATTTACTACTCGACAATTGAATGAGAAAATGTTCTCAATGGGACGCGTCAGCAATTCGTGTGAAATTTTCAACTCGTCCTTGTATTATTTTTTAATTACAATTCATTTTATCTGACATTAAGAGCTAGATTGCAACATAACAGTGATTAGATGCTTAAAAAATCATCTATCTTTGTATCCTTAACCAAATAAGTTATAGATACATGAAGAATAGTTCCTTAACAGCAGGCTGATAGCTTGTAGTTTCAAATAGTTCAATGTACTTCGGTCAACGTTAGATTTTCTAGCCCATGCATGTTCGTATATGATACAAATACCGCCGGAGGAACATGTCTCGAAGATACGATTACCGCCGGAGGATCTAATCTCTAATTGCGTTTGTCTATGTACACGATCAGGCCACTTTACTATATGTTAACCATGCAGACATAGCCATGATCATCACTAATTTTATCCTCGACATTCACGCCCATCGTGCCAAGGCGTTCTCGTCAGCATTGTAATTTTCCGTCTCTTTGGCGAATCATTCTCCCCTGTGTAACCCCCTAAATTGTCGGTGAGACAACCAAATTTCTGACAGTATGAGATATACAATCTGACGCCGTGAGAATGTTGCGAATGTGTATCTGTCAGATACAGTCTAGGTATCGGATAACCCTCAAACACTGTTGAGAGCATCTATTTAGAGCACCATTAATCGTTTCTGAACAAGAAGTACCGTAACAGTGCTCCAGATAAGGGGCGTATTGGTGTAATTTACGCCTACAAAAAGTTCAAAAACGCATGCATGCTGAAATCTAGGCGTAACAAATACGCCCGATAAATAGCTGATACGCCTTATCACCAAAATCAATGCGTAAAATTTCTCTAATAAACGATGCCGTCAATCCGTTGACTCGGTCTCCTGATCTCAGCAAGGCATATCAGGGAGACAAATCTGTCTCCGGGGGTGTTTTACGTTGTTGTCATATAGTTCATCAGCAATACCCTTGCACGGAGACTGGAGAGCTTGCCGGAAACAGTACCGTTGCTATAGTGAGCAGCCATTTTTTTTCACTGCAGCAATCACATCATGTGTGATTCGGTTAAAGATGTCCGGGACACGCAAAATAACCTCCTTTTTTTGCCAAATCTACCGAGGAGACGGTGCAGAATTTAGTGCGGAGGATTATAGACTCTATAGTCACTGGAGTTGTAGAACTATGCGCAAAAACTTCAGGCAAGAAACTAAACAGTGGTGCGGATCTTGTTATCCGCATGTACGTCCCTTTGTCCGTGCGTCAACAACTTGTCCGGACCAGAAGTTTTTCAGAACCGTTAATACTCCTGGTATGACAAGCGATACTCCTTCGAACAAATTTGGAGGATTATAGCTCTCCTCATAAAAAAAAATTATCTGGAGCACTGCGTAATAGATAACCATTTCTGAGTTTATTGAGTTGTTTAAACTACACGGTTTATGGAAAAATTAGGTAATAAAGATAGGATTTGGTTAGATTATATTGGGTCTGATTTTAGTTAGACTGGGGATCGGCTAGGCCCCGGAAGCTCTGGGGTTCTAGGCAGCGGGAGACGCATTCTGAAATCGCAAATCATCTCTCAATTATCGCTCGTATTTTGATATTTTTTGTGTTTGTTTGTGAGGGTTCCTGGAATTGTTTTTGAAAATCTAAACGTGAAATGGTGCGTTCTGGCATTTTGACAGCTATTTCCCACTTTCGAGAACTGTATTTTTTAGACTGATGTACAACGAAAAGTAGAATGGATTTTGAAATGGAATTAATCACTTTTTATGGTCTCTACTGAGGAATTTTTGCATTTTGACGGAATATTTGGACTTTTGTAGAGTGAACTAACGGAACCAACTTTCTTCTCTCTGGTAGGTCGGGGATATTCTTAAATCTAGATTTAAAATTGTGCTTTCTAGAGTGTACAGCCTATTTTCGACTTTTCGACCGCAGCCTGCCCCCCTCCCCCTAAATATTTTCGCTATCTCTAAGGCTAGAGGGCTGAAACTTACCACACTATATCTTTGGGTCAAGCTCTAGAAGAAAATGCAAAAAAAATCCAAGATGGCCGCCATGATGACGCCACAGACGTCATTTTCTAAAAGAGCATTTTGAACGATTTTGGGTAAAAATCTTCGAATTTGTTTACTTTGTTTTTTCTTCGCAAAAACTGCATGATAGATTAGTAAATAATAATCTGGTATGAAATAAAATAAGTTTTGCCCACTTTTCTATACAGAAAAGTAAAAATATGACGAAAACATCACTTTTTCTGGTACCCCACATGGCCACCATTTTGAAATTACCAATGACCCTCTGCTCGTGAGGTTATGCAAATAGGCTCAAAATGATAATAATGATAATCTATAACGTGACGAAGTTTCTGCTCTTCATTTTTTGGCATTCCGGAGATATCGCAGAAAGTTTGTTAGGGGGGGGGGGGCATTTTGACACTCCCTCCCCCAGGACTGGTAGGGTTAATGGGGGAAGGGAGGGAGCGGGAAAAATCAGGGGATGTTTTTTTGTGATGCTAAGACATATGGTTTCAGTAAAATGCATAGAATCGCGTTGAATCAATATGCGAATTTTTGTGTAATTTTTAAAGAACTGTGGCGAAAACATCACTTTTCTGGTACCCCCAATGTCCGACATTTTGAATTTACCCATGATCCTCTGCTCGGGGGGTCATACAAATAGGTTCAAAATGACCCCAATATGATAATCGGAAAAGTCACGGAGTTTCAGCTCTCAATCGTTCCGCAGATACGAGCAAAAATCAACAAGGGGGGAGGGGCGTAAAGTGCCCCCCCCAGGCCTGGTAGGGTTAAGGTACAGGGGCGTCGGAAGCAAATTCAAAGTGGTACAGCCACTATCCTATCACTTTAGGCGAGAGTCCAGGGGCCGCCAGAAGCTTAATCACAAGATCCGGTACGGACCGGGAAAGGTAGAATGCACCCAGAAACAACCTAGCGTGTATGACAAGTTGAACAAACGAACAACGAATTTGTATGAAGAAAACTAATTTTTTGTTTCGTTGATAAAATAACGTGAACATCAAACGGCATCATGCATATGAACGCACGCACATGTTATTAATTCACGGTCGGTGCTCAGAGCCGCTATCAAATTCACTGGCGCTCTGGACCGATCAAAGTCTTCTTCAACTTGGAAGCTATCAAAACTGCGTAGTTCGTTTGCTTTTCATTTTGTGTTTATTTATTTCTTTTTTCGTTTTTTGTTTTTTCTTTCTTTCATATTTTTGTTTATTGCGCAAAAGTGGTACAGCCATGGCTTCCTACGCCCTTTAGGTGAAAGGTTGTTCAATCCGGAACTAAGTCCCGACAGTTATGTTTTTTATTGCGTGGCCTGTCCATTTCTTAAAACTTTAAGATATCCAACACTTTCGGTTCAGCCTTCATGATTTATTTTTGAGACCCTCATAATACTTATACAGACGGACAACCTAGAAAATTGTCGAATTTACAAATGCAAAACGCTGCGCCCTGCTCCATTCTGATAATAGTAGGCTTTTTACCGCATCACATTTGCCATTCTCTCTGGAAAACTATCAAAACTTTAGTAGTGTTTATTTATTTTTCCGGCTCAACTTATTTGGGGGCTACAACCCCCGTAGCCCCTTCCCCCGCTCCGCCGTGCCTGTTAGATACTCCGGCGGTAACTGTATCATAATATTATTGACTCCGGCGGTAATCAGATCTCACTCCGCCGTATGTTGTATCACCACTTCCACACAGGTCATATTCAGGAGTCTCAAAATCATCGAAATTCTTCTTTTCACATATAAATATTATCTTGCCATTAAAAGGCAACCTCGTTCTACACAACGATCGTAGGTATATTCTTGATTAATTAGATAAAATACATATTTGATGTAGTTTTTCTAAGAAAGGTTTCTAGATTCGTCTTCTAATGGATGTAATTGTCTATTTAGAAATATCTCGTTCTCAAAAACACGTCAGCTAGTTAAATAAACGTATCATCTACCGACTGAGACAATGTGGTATTGTTGATAGGGTATGGTTCTGACATATCAACGTAAAAATCAACAAGTTGTCCTACCATTTTCCGCGCGCTTCCCTCCGGCGGAGGTTGACCCTCCGGCGGAAGTTGGAGCAGCCGTTTGGTATGCAGGGTGTGATACCCGGACAATGCATTGGATGTCGTCCATGAGCGTTTGTTGGATGTCTCCCTCCACTAGATTTCAAGGAAACCACTGATAGCCCAGGCATCATATCTGGACCTTGTAGCATTTGCTACATCATGTGCAGAGTGTGAAGACTTTGTCATAGAATATTACTGAAGAAACTGGACAAGCAGGGCTATACTACCAATGTAGTAGAAGAAGAGCAAATTGGACCACATTGACCTACTTACAAATTTTCGGTAATTTCCGGAAAATGAGGCTCTCGACGGGTGGGGTCCTAGCGAAGGCGTCATATCCGGGTCAAAGGTCACTTCCGGGTCATGTGAATACCGCTTCCGGTGACGCCCGGTCACGTGAACAAGGGTGTCTTGCCCAGCATAAATGACCCTCGTCATAGTCATACAGCGAGAAACTATATTGGCACGAAAAAATAAATACATGAATCATGGAAAGTAAGACTTATAATAATAAACCTAACCTATAGGTGTTGTACGATGTTATTTTGAAGAGTTTAGGATCAGTGCGACCACAGGGTCGAGCGTTTATTGTCTAGTATGTCTCCGCAGATTGTAAACAAACAAAAATGGCGCCTCTGGCTGTGGGGATTCCCTTTTGACATCACGACATCGATCGCGCTGCTCTCTGGAGGCAAGGAAGACAACTCGGACTGGACGAAACCTCTGTGGGGCAAATTCCGGGTCATCTCCCCTGATTCGCACAGTTGCACCTATACGGGGAATGCATGAATGGGATAGGGGTGGTCATTTTTTTTATTGTGGATTTTACTTTGGGGTGTGGGATCTTGTTTTGTTCGTCTCACCACGTAGAACACGATGGGAGGGGTCTCGGAGCTAAGCGGTGAAATTTTTTGAAAATTTCAGGTAGGTCTGGATAGGCCCATACTGGCTCAGTGGGACAATGTTTGTCCCACTAGGAAACCTACTCCTGGACATTTGTGGTATGGGTTGTGAGATATTGTTTTTCTCGTCTCACCACATAGAACACGATGGGAGGGGTCTCGGAGCTAAGCAGTGAAATTGTTGAGAAGTTCAGGTAGGCCTGGATAGGCCCATACTGGCTCAGTGGAGAATGTTGGTCTTACTGGGATACCCACTTTTGGACATTTGCGGTATGGGTTGTGGCATCTTGTTTTTCTTGTCTCCCCGCGTAGAACACGACGGGAGGGGTCTCGAAGCTAAGCATGGATTTTTTTTGAAAAGTTCGCCTTGCGCATGCGTATTGGACAAGTAGCGCTGGGGTGGACGTTTGGGGGTCTATGTGGACCCTGGTGTTCCGCTTGGCCCGTGGGAGGCCTTATTTTGAAGTTCTCTTGGGGTAATGTCGGATTGGACTGGTGTCTAGTCCGGTTTCATCATTCTGCGCATGCGCAGTCTGACCGTACTATAGAAAGCAGGCATTTTAAGGGTTCATTTGGGGTAGAGATGGACCATTCTTGGTCCGAATGTGTCGTGTGGGGTGTCAAAGTGAAGCTCTCGGTGTGTAGACCACGACTTGAGGCATGTCCACGTCATCTGTGACGTCAATGGTGACGTCATCAGTAGGAATAGTAGCCAAAGTGAACATTTTGGGGGTGTGAAGGAAGGTGGTTGGAGGTAGAGAGGGACTATCCATGGTTCTAATAGGCCGTTTGAGGTGTCAACGTGAAGCTCTCGGTGTGTAGACCACGACTTGAAGTTCAGGTATGCCTGGATAGGCCCATACTGGCTCAGTGGAGAATGTTGGTCTTACTGGGAAACCCACTACTGGACATTTGCGGTATGGGTTGTTGTATCTTGTTTTTCTCGTCTCACCACGTAGAAGGGGTCTCTAAGCTAATTGGTGAAATTTTTGAAAAGTTCGCCTTGCGCATGCATATTGGGCAAGTAGCGCTGGGGTGGGCATTTTGGGGTCTGGGTGGACCCCTAGTGGTCCGATTGGCCCGTGGGAGGCCTTATTTTGAAGTTGTCTTGAGGTAGCGTCGGATTGGACTGGTGTCTAGTCCGGGTTCATCATTCTGCGCATGCGCAGTCTGATCGTAGTATAGAAAGCAGACATTTTAAGGGCTCATTTGGGGTGGCGTGTAGTGTGCCAAAGTGAAGCTCTCGGTTTGTAGACCACGACTGGAGGCATGTCCACGTCATCAGTAGTATATGGCGAGATTGGCGAGATTCTGCTGGTGGACGTTTCGTCCCCGAGGCCCGCCCCCTGTACAGACCTTTTTGGTCTTTGATATATGTTGGCATTTGTGGGAAGTTGATGCTGGGTCGACATCGGGCCTCACAGACTAGTCTTTTGTGTTAAATGCCGTCATTTACATCTGACGACGATACAGCTCACCAATCTTCAATATACGAGTTGTCACAGCGAAACAGCTCACCAATTACCAGTATACGAGTTGTCAGAGCATTTCCATCATAGCTCTCTAGATTTGTATCTAATACCGCTTATGCCGGTGCTAGGGGCCGTGTGGTCATATCATCCAAGTTGCCACATGAACAGGTACAATAAAAGCGTACCTGAGATACAACACATATCACGAATCTTTAGATTCTTGGTATGTGCTTTAGAATAGGTTAACCAGAAGACTATTCTGTGAAGTCATGTGACGCAGTCAGTATGTCGGCACCTCTTCCCACTTCCCTTATATGTGTTGTAATTTTTACCTGTATATGGCGAGATTCTGCTGGTGGACGTTTCGTCCCCGTGGCCGGCCCCCTGTGCAGACCTTTTTGGTCTTTGATATATGTTGGCATTTGTGGGAAGTTGATGCTGGGTCGACATCGGGCCTCACAGACTAGTCTTTTGTGTTAAATGCCGTCATTTTACATCTGACGACGATACAACTCACCAATCTTCAATATACGAGTTGTCACAGCGAAACAGCTCACCAATTACCAGTATACGAGTTGTCAGAGCATTTCCATCATAGCTCTCTAGATTTGTATCTAATACAGCTTATGCCGGTGCTGGGGGCCGTGTGGTCATATCATCCAAGTTGCCACATGAACAGGTACAATAAAAGCGTACCTGAGATACAACACATATCACGAATCGCTAGATTCTTGGTATGTGCTTTAGAATAGGTTAACCAGAAGACTATTCTGTGAAGTCATGTGACGCAGTCAGTATGTCGGCACCTCTTCCCACTTCCCTTATATGTGTTGTAATTTTGGAGGTGTGAAGGAAGGTGTTTGGGATAGAGATGGACCATCGGTGGTCCGAATGCGTCGTGTGAGGTGTCATCTTGTAGCAACGTCTACCAACGCTGAGCTTAACGCTTCAACGCCGTGGTGAATTAGACCTGTAGCTGATTTTCTAGATATTCCATGGAATTGTCACTAATTCATCAAAATGCAGTGACGCCCGTCATCGCCTATCTTAACACATGGACGCACTAACGATGGTGAGTGAGTGAGTGGGTGAGTGAGTGAGTGGTCATATAAGGTCGTTTGTACATCATTAGGGCATTTCCGGTCATGTGACGGCCCAGCAAGAGGAGGGAGGAGGGAGGGAATTTTGCTTAATGTCACACTCAAGTTTGTTTCACTCATATGATGACAGTCAGTTTGGTTGGTGGAGGAAGCCAGAGTACCCGGAGAGAACCACCGCCCTTCGGCAAGTAACTGACAAACTTTCACACATGGACCAGCTGGGCTCGAACCCGTGTCACCAGCGAAGCGCCTTAAGACTACTCGGTCACCGAGGGCCCTGGCCCAGCAAGAGTTATCTGCCCCTACATTAGTCCCCAGTGACTTCTGGGGTGGATGTTTTGGGGTCTAGGTGGATCCATAATGGTCCGAACATATAAAATCCAGAAACACGGACTTTACCCCTAAATTAGGGTAAACCCTTATCAATCAGGTCTATATGGGCTAATATCGCTTCCCACCGGATCGGGGCCTGCCGAGAGAGGCAGGGTGGGTTAGTGGGTGTATGTAAATTTAGGATTGGGTGTGAACATATAAAAACCGGAACACAGACATTACGCCCAAATCATGGGGAATCATCCAGGGAAGCGGGTATGGTGGCATCTGCAGGGTTGCATGTAAAATTAGGATTTGTCCCGAAAATATAAAAAGCGGAACACGGACTTCACACCTAAACCATGGGGAATCATGGATGTTTTGGGGTCCAGACCATCCCTGGTCCAACAGTAACGCCCGTCAACGCATAGCTTTACGCTTCAACGCCCTGGTGAATTAGCCCTGAAGCTCTGATTTTCTAGACATTCCATGGAATTGTCACTAGTTCATCAAAATGCAGTGAAGCCCATCAGCGCCCGTTGTTATGCCTTTATGCCTGTCTCAATGCCTTAACGCCCAATCTTAATGCCGTAACGCCTTATCTTAACGTTTTAACATGCTATATTTACACCTTAACACAATATTGTAACCCATTGATGCATGTGTGGTACACCCATTTTATGTTATACTTGTCATATTCGTTCTCGCCCGTTAGATGTAGTCTGGGCTGCTCTTGTCCAATCAGAAGCCACTCTTTGAGAAACCACAGAGCTCGGCACGCACACACACTCACACCTGGTGCACCCGCACCCTGGTGTACCCTATAACCTACAGCGTGCACCAGGTGTATGTGAGTGTGTGCCCAGAATACATCTAATGGGCAAGAACGAATGGGACAGGTATAACATAAAATGGATGTACCACACATGCATCAAGGTAGGGTGTTAAGGTGTTAATGGCAGCGCATTAAAGCGTCAAGCTAAGGCGTTATGGCGTTAAGATAAGGCACTAAGATTGGGCGATAAGGCGTTGAGACGGCCATTAAGGCGTAATGACGGGCGCCACTGCATTTCGATGAACTAGTGACAATTCCATGGAATATCTAGAAAATCAGAGCTTCAGGGCTAATTCACCAGGGTGTTGAAGTGTTAAGCTTGGCGTTGGTAGGCATTGCTACAAGATGACCCCTCACACGACGCATTCGGACCAAACACCTTCCTTCACACCTCCAAAATGCCCACTTTGGCTACTACTCCTATTGATGACGTCACAGATGACGTGGACATGCCTCAAATCGTGGTCTTCACACCGAGAGCTTTACTTTGACACCCCACACGACGCATTCGGACCAAGAATGGTCCATCTCTACCCCAGATGATCCCTTAAAATGCCTGCTTTCTATACTACGATCGGACCGCATGCGCAGAAAGATGAAGCCGGACTAGATACCAGTCCAATCCGACGCTACTCCAAGAGAACTTCAAAATAAGGCCTCCCACGGGTCAATCGGACCACTAGGGGTCCACCCAGACCCCAAAACGCCCACTCCAGTGCTACTTGCCCAATATGCATGCGCAGGGCGAACTTTTAAAAAAAAAATTCACCGCTTAGCTTCGAGACCTCTCCCATCGTGTTCTACGTGGTGAAACAAGAAAAACAAGATGTCACAACCCATACCGCAAATGTCCAGGAGTGGGTTTCCCAGTAAGACCAACATTCTCCACTGAGCCAGTATGGGCCTATCCAGGCCTACCTGAATTTCAAGTCGTGGTCCACACACTGAGAGCTTCATGTTGACACCTCACACGGCCTATTAGAAGCAGGGATGGTCCCTCTCTACCCCAAGCACCTTCCTTCACACCCCCAAAATGTTCACTTTGGCTACTACTCCTACTGATGACGTCACAGATGACGTGTTCATGCCTCAAGTCGTGGTCTACACACCGAGAGCTTCACTTTGACACCGTACACGACGAGTGGGTTTCCCAGTAAGACCAACATTGTCCCACTGAGCCAGTATGGGCCTATCCAGGCCTACCTGAACATTTAAAAAAATTCCACCGCTTAGCTCCGAGACCACTCCCATCGTGTTCTACATGGTGAGACGAAGAAAACAAGATCCCACACCTCAAAGTAAAATCCACAAGAAAAAAAATAACCACCCTTATCCCATACATGCATCCCCCATATAGATGCAAATTTGCGAATCGGGGGAGACGACACGGAATTTGCCCACAGAGGTTTCGCCCAGTCCAAGTTATGTTCCTTGCCTCCAGAGGGCAGCACGATCGATGTCGTGATGTCAAAAGGGAATTCCCACAGCCAGCGCCACCATTTTTGTTTGTTTACAATCTGCGGAGACATAATAAATGCTCGACCCTGTGGTCGCACTGATCATAGACTCTTCTTAATAACATCGTACAACACTTATAGGTTAGGTTTACTTCCCATGGATTCATGTATTTATTTTTTTCGTGCCAATATAGTTTCTCGCTGTATGACTGACGAGGGTTCCCCACTTGCCATTTATGCTGGGCATAGTGCTGGCGATAATTGTCGGGGACCCTCCTGTGGCCCTGCGGCCCAGAAAGGCGGCCTTTAATTCGCGAGTTAATCACCTTATATTAGGGGGAGATCACTCTTGTTCACATGACCGGACATCACCTGGAAGTGACCTTTGACTCAGACGTGATGTCATCGTGATGTCACTCCGCTAGGACCCCACCCGATGAGAGCCTCATTTTCCGGAAATTAATGTAATGTAAGTAGGTCAATGTGGTCCAATTTGCTCTTCTATTACTACTTACCAAACACCTCCATTCAAAGTTTCTAACATTCTGTGATAAACATCGTACACGGACGCTAAAATACGATCATAGCGTGGAGGATCTCTAGCGCTACGTTTCGTAACTTGTGGCTAATTCTGCTTGATCCGGGGCTAGGGACTATTTCAGTATCATGTGCTCATAGCTCCATGGTGTTCAAATGAACAGACACAATTGAAGAGTGATTGAGGCACATACTCTGAAAATGACTTGGAAATTCATTTGGGTAAGTGAATAGGTCAGTGATTATGATTTTATGTATGTAACATCATCATGTCTTGCTGACATTTTTAACTGTTGACCTCTTCTATCTTGTTGGAAACCATATTGTGTTATTATTTTATTTATATACATTTGTAATTGGTGCTTCCTCTCATACGAAATAGGTCTTTCGATTATCGACGGGGAAATTCTTTATGGACGACGGCCGACTATTGAATGTCCGATCCGACGCTTGCTGCTACAAGATGGCAGCAAATGCTTTCTTGTTGGCGGAGGGCTAAGTCAGTAATATTCGCGATCCAAGCTTTGCATATTGATGTGTCAATAATATCACGGACTCAGATTACCCATAGACCAACGAGAAAGGATGTATGTTGTCATCCTTTAATGCTCAATGAACGGCATCTGTTTTCCTGATGTTGGGGAGCATTTGGAGGTTAGCCTCTTGTAAGTTATCTTGTCCAGTGTCCTCGATTGCCTCGCTCAGGTTGGTTGGTTGTTTGAAGTTAAACGTCGCACCTAACCTTATTGGTCACACGGCGACGATGACCCAAACAAACATACCCTAAAATAAGCAAAACCCTAACCCGAACAAAACCTTAACCAAAACTACAAAGAATTTCGAAGAAAATTAGGCTCTACAGACACTGATCACAATGGATCGTCAGAGAACCTAATTTGTTTGGCACTTTAACCTACCTCCTGTGCCAGACAAACATAATACAAACCATGCTGCCCTAAGATGGAGGGCGTCTCACTCAGGCTTCCCCGAGACGTAACCGGACTATCTGAGGTCAAGCTCTTCATATCAGTAGATAAGACTCTCAGCAGTCTCAGTTCCGGTATCAGTCGGTGGACTCTCAGAATCAGCTGATATTGACAGTTGAACGTCGACTGTACATTTTTGGGATATGCTTCTGTTGATGGACAGCAACGCTCGCCAACGCCTAGCTCAACGCTTCAAAGGCTTGGTGAAATACCTCAGCTCTGATGGGTCTATATATCCCATGGAATTGACACTAATTCATCAAAATGCGGTGACGCCTGTCATCGCTCCATCTCAATGCCTTAACGCCTGCCTTAATGCCCTATCTTAACGCCTTAACTCCATTCCTTTGTGCCTTAACGCCCGTCTCAATGCCTTAATGCCCTATCTAAACTACTTATCTTAACGCCCTAGCTTAATGCGCTATCGTAATGCCTTAACAGTGTCAACCATCTAATCACACGCACATGTTTTGACCACTGGCCCCCGACGAAAGTGACATCATCACTGGAAGTGAAGTCATCACAAGAAGTGGCGTCATCGTGCACATGTGCCTTCACCTGATGGTGCCGCCGGTACCCTGGTGCACCCTAACGCTTACAAGCTATAGGGTCCAGGCAGCCTCCAGACGTTTGACAATGCAATAAGGCGTTACAATTGTTAGGGCGTCAAGGCGTTAACCCTATCTGGCCTGGGCGATTTGGGGTGTACCGCAGCCTGGGGGAGGGAGGGGGTGCGGAAAGTGCCCCCTATATATTTTCGCTATCGCTAAGGCTAGAGGGCTGAAACTTACCACACTATATCTTTGGGTCAAGCTCTACAAGAAAATGTAAAACAATCCAAGATGGCCGCCATGATGACGTCACTGACATTTTAAAAAAGAGCATTTTTGGAAGATTTTTCGGTAAAAATCTTTTGAGTTTTTTATTTTTGTTTTTTCTTTGCAAAAACTGCATGATAAATTTGTAAATAATAATCTGAAATAAAATAAGTTTTACCCACTTTTCCGTACAGAAAAGCAAAATTTTTGAAGAAATAGGACGAAAACAATTTTTTCTGGTGCCCCACATGGCCGCCATTTTGAATTTACCCATGATCCTCTGCTCGTGAGGTTATGCAAATAGGCTAAAAATGACCCCAATATGATAACTTATGTCACAATGTTTCAGATCTTCATTTTTTGGCATTCCGGAGAGATCGCAGAAAGTTTGGTAGGGGGCATTTGGCCCCCTCCCCCTTCCCCCAGGCCTGGTAGGGTTAATGGGGGAAGGGAGGGAGGACGAACAAATCAGGGGATGTTTTTTGGTGATGCTAAGACATATGTTTCAGTAAAATGCATTGAATCACGTTGAATCAACATGCTGAATTTTTGAAGAAATATGGCAAAAACATCACTTTTCTGATACCATCACATGGCCGCCATTTTGAATTTACCCATGATTCTCTGCTCGGGGGGTCATGCAAATAAGCTCAAAATGACCCCAATATGATAATCTAAAAAGTCACGAAGTTTCAGCTCTCAATTTTTTGTCGTTCCAGAGATACGAGCAGAAAACCAACAGGGAGAGGGGGCGGTAAGTGCCCCCCCCCCAGGTGAGGTAGGGTTAAGCTAGGGTGTAAAGTATTAAGATAAGGCATTAAGGTATGGCGTTAAGGCATTGAAATGGATGGTAAGGTGTAAAGATAGGGCGTTAAGACAGAGATTAAGGTGTTGAGACGGGCGTTAAGGAGTAACGATGGCCGTTGACGAGCACCACTGCATTTCGATGAAGGAGTGTAAATAGAGGATAGGGCTTGGTGTCACGGAGGTGGGGATATCATTTCCGCAGCTAAAGCTACAGGTTCGAAGGAAAAAATTAACCAGTTAAAATTGTTCGACGCTTAAGCAGTATTCTCAAGACATCATCAAAATATGTCAAGCACTTTATTATTTATATATACAAATATATCTGCATAAATTGCAGACCAACATATAGCACACAACAAACTGTTGTATGAAGTTCACATGAAATATTCTGGTTTGCCCCATCACATTATTCCTCATCCACCAACATCTGAAACTTTCGTCTACTAGTTTGAATTGAGTCACACAGCTGGTCGCGGAATATTGAGTAATTTTAGTACCGATTCCTTATATTTATTCAATGTTGTAACATTTTCTCCTTCATTAAACAAGTCCGATATGGCTTCTTTATATTCTTTGACTGGCTCTAGGTCTGCTATGTTCTCTGTGGAGATAGTCTCTGGTAAATATGACAAAGACTCGCTCGAACTGTCATCAACCTGTGGAAATAAAAGTGATATAATAAACACTGCATTACATTCTAGGCATTTATCTGAAGACAAGACAAGAGCACATAGCTCATCTACCAAAGCCAAAATCAAAGAGTTGTTTTCTGAGTGTTTATAAATCTGGACCATGAGTAGGTTAGAGAGAACGACCTCTCTAAAATGGAGGTAAAAAAAAGCTGTTTTTGCATAATTACATTCGGTTTATTCATCAAACACTCCAAACAGAGTTAGCTTATATATTGCTACATGTAATAACAGTGATTTTCTGATGCAAGTGCTCATCGTCTAATTATGATTAGAGAAGAAATTTTAAGACCATCCGAGGCGGATATATATGTCTATGGTTGCTATGTCTCTTAGTTCAATATATTCTGGAATGTATTGGGGAAGAACCTTTCTTACCTCCATTTTAGAGAACTAGTTCTCTCAAATCTGATGACATGGCTATGAGGCATTGTGAGGTTGATTTGGGTATGAACCTGCTACCTTTGATCTTTGAATTATCTACCAGGTTAATTGTCAATGGAATTGGTTTGTCATTACAGCAGCAATTTCAGATTTGTGGCCGATTGAATAGCACTCATTCCCTTCTTACCAATCATTTCATTGTCATAATGCATTGTGGGATTGAAAGAAGGACAAAATCAATGTCATCATGCTTCAGTATCTTCAGTGTTCTCATATTTTCTTTTCTTTTCTGTTTTCCAGCTTATTGAAGATGGAGTAAAAATAATCATAGTATTTTGCTTGCTCTAGATGCATTATTGTTTATGGGGATTATGTTTCATGGTTTTACTTTTGAATCATTTTCATAGAATGTATCTTCGATACCCTATTTCTTCTAAGTTTTCGAACAGCATCTTTAGACTTAGAAGCAGCAGCAAAAATCTATATTTATGGCAACTGAGGCTAAATTCCGTGGCATGGATATGATATTTATCCCAAGAACTGAAAAGATAGCTAGTGAAATTTGTAGAATGTTTGCAGAATTTCTCTCCACAGTAGCCTGAAGTTAAGTTCTGCATTTTGAATAATTAGAAGAAATAGGGTAGTATGAATTTCGAGAGGTGAAATCCTTTAAAAGATATCACCAATATTAGAACTTGACCTTGATAAATAGGTCAAGGTCAGTCATCTTCAATAGGCTTCTAGGCTTCAGACCCATCACCAGTTGCGAATGTCATATGAATTTGGAAAACCAGAAAATAATCCTTCAAGATACACTGTGATAACAAACAAGATGGACAGACAGATGAATGACCAGACAGACAAACTTTCACACAATAATCTATGGTCAAAATTAGCTGAGGGGTAGAAATCAATCGGCTTCTTAGCACAATCCATATCACTGAACAGTACTGCTAGCATAAACAACAATTTTTCAATGGTTTATGGTTATCAGCCACAGTGACCTTGACCTTTAATCTTTTGACCTCAAAATAGGTAAGGTACACCCAAAATATGGAACCATTCGATGACTGAGCACTGAAGATATCGCACAGTTTACAAATTGTGATCGCAATAAACGAACTCGTCTATTGATTGACGTATAAATCGGACTGACAGCTTGTAGGATTTAGACGAGTGACCACAAATGATTAACCATTCAACTGATTATTGAGAAAAACAGACGACCTGACAAAGTTTGGATCGTAAGCTTGGAAGAATTATTTCAGGTTTCGCTGACTGGGGGCTAATGCTGTGTGCTTCAACACATGACGAAAGCTTGTACAGGATGTGTTCATACGATCAGCAGATGTAACGTTAATGTTTTCTCTGGTTTTCAAACAAACCGCTGATCATACCATTTTACTTGAAAACACAGATATTGTTTTCACGAAAAAATCTGCCGATTGGATACGACAGATAGATGTGAACCTTCAAGAACAACAGGGATGCACTGGAGAATATTAACCTGAGTTTTCTAACAATTAAGATGAGTTAAGGATACTGAGCCCTCCTGTAGATACTTTTACACATGCTCTAGAATACAGCTAAAAGTATGCCTCAAAGCTATGGTAATGTATATATTTGTTGAAAGTGCATTTTTTAAGGATTCCAAATATATTAATTTGTTCATTATAAACTTGTAGTTTGTGAACATATTCGGATTAAAAAAACAATAATTAAATTTTAATTTTTTAAATGCTATTTTCAAAAAAGTATTCAACTTGTAACTTACATCATCATTTTCCGGGTCAGTTTTATCAATTTTGGTCTAGTTCTCATTCTATTAACATTTAATGGAATATTTCTCTACAAAATCGAGCAACTCACACTTTTGAACTTTGAAATTGAATTAAATATCAACTAGATCAAAAGTGACAAAACTGAGACACAGATTTCATGTTCAGTGTTGGGAGTTGTCATCAACAGATTTACAATGAACACATTTAGATATTTGGAATCCTTAAGAAATGCGCTTTCAACAAATATAGACATTACCATAGCTATAAGGCATACTTTTATCTGTATGAAGACAAATTCTAGAGGGTGTGTAAAAGTGTCTGCAGGAGGGTTCAGTACCCTTAAGTACGCAATCAGATATGCCTATCTTATAGCAAAGTTGGGGGGGGGGGGGAAATTTGGTTTAATGTCACACTCAAGGTTATTTGACTGGCAAGTAACTGGTTAACTTTCACACATGCACCAGTGGGGCTTGAACCCGTGCCAGTTCAGCGGTGTGAGGCTAGCGATCACTATTGAAGCGCCTTAGACCACACGGACACCGAGGTCCCCCAGCAAAGTACATATTCGTAGGAATTATCTTTTGCGGAAAACCGTCTAACGCAAAAGTAGAGAAAGGTTAATTCTGCGTGAAGAGTAAGGCATTCACAATATGCAGTAGTTAAATCCCCCTCCTCAATTTAATCACCAGGATTACCTGTTGGATCCTCTGTAGAAGATGTATAACTTTCTTTGAGGTACTTATATCCCAAAAATATCGATCCATATCAACCTCTGTTTTATCCTCCTCCCAGGACTCCTTGTTCTGTAAAAATGGAGAGTACCGGTACATTAACATATATACAGCGAGTTCCCCAAGTATTTGCAACCACAAGTCAATTCAAAAACACTCACTCTTTGTCAGATCACGTCACTCTATCCCCCAAATAATTGAAGTGAGTGAGTGAATAGGATTTATCGTCGCTTTCAACTATATTTCAGTCCCCAAATAATTGAAAGCTTCCTATTTGCACCAAAATCATGTTCATCATAAATATTTGAAAAAATCCGGATTTTTACTAGTTGCATCACAGGCAATTATTTTGAAACAGAACTTGACGAGGGAGGCTTTTTAAAAATATTTCTTTCCTTTCGCGCAGACCAAATATATCGATCTTTTCTGGCAAAAGAAGATTAAATTTTCAAGAACAGTAGTTGCTAAAACTTTGAGAGAGGAATGTGTAAAAACAATACTTTTTTTAAAAGATTTTTGCTGTGGGCAACAAAAAGGGTTGATGTAGCAATGAAAAATGATGAAAGTGCCTGTACAGCTAGAAAATTATTTATTCGGCCAAAGCAAAATGTGATTATTAATTACTGTGCGAGTATGGTAGAATAATTATATAAAACACAAGACGTTTATATCGGTGTTCACTGTCTACAAGAAATAGGAATCCTTACCCATGACTCAAAGAATAATGCTGTCAATAAATACATGTTGAAGTCGTAGTTCTGTTTCTTCATTGGACACCTGGAAGAAGGGAGACAACTTTACCAGCCAGATAATGAGAAGACTGATGAATTGCACATGGCAACAGCTTGGACAAGATTGTGCAATTTTGTGTATGGTGTTAATTATACACTTGTCCCTCTTTATAACACAGTTCATATTGCTGAACTCAACTTTAATTCTCTCTCTCTCTCATTTTATTTATATTGCTGAACGAGACGTTAAATTTTAATTCTCTCTCCCAGTTCATTTATAAACCGATTTCAACTTAGCATGGCCATCTGTTACATGAATATCCCCAAAGGATATCGAATACTAATGAAGACTCGTTTAATGATATTCACCTGAAGTGTGATCAATATATTGTCTCCCAACTTATATGTAATAATGAGGGACAAGTGTATTGCCATTGATGATCAGTACAATTCAACTGTATTAAATAAATCCTTTAATAAA